>WAAE01006786.1:0-25696 GCA_013400495.1 Nicator chloris
TCAAGTCTGTGAACAAATAAATGCAGCTTCTGTTAATAATCCATAATTTCACCAAAGGATTTTTCTTGGAAAGTAGATTTTTATGCATTTTTACCAGGTACCTTCAAGCAGAGAATGAGCCTTCTTATTTCTTTGACTGTAAAAATTTGCAGCCTTTCACTTGGTGTCAAAGACCCACCAAAACTCACAAATAATCTTTATGGAGCTACTTATTCTTCATTGCTGTACCTTGTAGTGATTTTCAGTCCACCCCACAGTCAGTCCCTGAGCAGCACTGTTCCTGTATGAGTCCCAGGACATAGGAGGACCCTAACACCAAGGGGCATCCCAAAAATAAACATTGTAGTTTATATTGCTGGCTAGATTACTATTTCATATTTATATAAACAGCTATAAGGCCAAACCTACCCAAACCCAGCAAGAGAGAGAGAAAATAATCTTTTCATTCCTAAGTGCTCTGTTTAGTCATAAATATGTTGGTAAGATTATGAGTGGCATATTGGATATCTGTGTTTGTCATATTTTGGCTAGATTGTTTGAAATCCAGAATTACAGATGAATAGTCTTCCTCTGTGTTTGAGACAGCTCTTGGACTCCTTTTACATGATGATAAAGGGTGTTTTAGGCTGCTTACTTGCCTGTATGAGCCTGGGCTTTGTCAAGCTGTCTCAGAAAAGACAGCTCTTCTGTAAGCAGTAGAAGAGTGTATTTTACCCAGCAGTCTGGTGTTCATGACAACACTAAAGCCATCTCTGTGCAGCACTAGGATCATATGGAAGTGCCTGTTTCTCATCCTCTCCTCCATCCCCCTGGTCATGAGGATTCATCAGCCATCAAGATGTGGCTCTGCCCTCAGTTCTTCAAGAAGGTTGTGTTGAAGTCTGGCCAGCAGGTCTGGCTGCCCTGGGCACCAGGGTGTGCTCTGCATCTGCTGCTGTGCCAAGTAATTCCCATATCATTGTGGGCTCGTACAGGTTTGTGCTGTTCCTTCTCTGCTGGGAAAAACAGAACAGAAGTGGCTCATATCTCATAAAACTGGCATAATGGTTTAGCTAAGCAGGTTAGTCAACTCCCAGAGATCTTGTGTGACTGAACAACTCCTTAGAAGCAATTATTCCAGAAAAACTTCACAGCACAGTGACAACAGCAAATGAATATGTCTGAAAACAATGGTACCGAGGGCAGTTTGCTCCAGAAGATGAAATGAGAAGTATGGTCTCTACCAGAAATCATTCCCAGGGGTCTGTGAGCAGCACTGAGACCCAGGCAGGGAATGAGAAGCAAATTCACTCTTGGTAGGGATTAACCACCACAGGAAAGCGTGGCAGTGAATAAATGTCACATCTCTGTGACAGGGATTCAGGTATATTAAGTGAGACATTTAAATTTGACATTTTGATCATAGAAATGGTCAATATAAGTTAACATGCTCTGAAACATTTGAGGAAATCTAAGGAAAGAGGTAACAACACTTCTGTCTGGACTGGTTGTGCCTGTTCTGAGGACAGAAATCACCACACAGCACCTCTGGGCAGAGACTGGGGCAAAATGCTGAGGGGACTCCAGGAGAAGAATGTGACAGACACCAGCAAGGGGGTGCAACAGGGGTAAGGGTCAGGTCAGGCACATTCTGCCGGAGCCACTGCTGGAATATTGTGTCTGTAGCCTATAAAATTCACTGTTCTCTCTTGCTATTCACCTCATAAAATGAGGTAAAAAAGAGAAGTCAGGGCCAACTACCAATTTTCCTGTCTCTGAAAATTGCCTCTGGTAGAGCAATTCTAGGGCTTTTCTTAGATGCCTAAGGACAATCTGTCTGAAGTTAAGGGTTGAAATAATTTTCAGCAACAGGATAAATAGAAAGCATAAATACAATACCTCATTTGTGTGCACAAAGAGGACTGTTACATATTTTGCACTCTAGAACTTGTATTTTTTAAGATTTACTCTTTAAAATATTTTAAATGTAGAACTTTTATTTTTTAAGTTATATTTCATTCATATATTCACCTAAACTTAACTGATGGGAAAATGTACATTTTACATTAAAATAATGAGAAACTTTTAATGAGGAAACAGAATTTCTATTATTTTCATCAGATTTGAGCTTAAACTTGTTATACTTTGATTAATATAATAATAAAAATTTTTGTTATTTGTTCAACTGTAACATAGAGTGTGTGAAGGATGATTGGTGATTCAGCTTTTTTACTTTTTTGAGATCATACCGCAGTCAAGTTCTGTTTTCCTGAAAGCAAGTTTGTTTAATTCCACCATTTTTTCTATCACATCTAGGTACCTTTCAAAGTATTCTCCTGAGCAATTTTGTCCAACAGTGTTTTCCACAACTTTCAATTTTACTGTATGCATTTAGACTTTGGTTTCTCAAGAGCCTTCTGCAAATTTGTCTTGTTCTTCTGCAGTCTCTGGTTTGTTCTATACAGATACATTGAGATTACTTTTCCTGATGAAACCCATCAACACTTTTTTTATCATTCTCCCTACTCAGTTCTTGCTCTTAATTTTGAGCAGGTAAGAGCAGGATGAGCAGAAAACTTTTGCATCCGTTTGTTCACAATTTGCCATCTCAGAGCTTTAGCAGAATTAATTCGCCTGTGTCTTCCTTGAGCAAATTAACATCCCCCTAGCTATGCTCTCTCGCACACCGTAACTGGAACTGTTTCCTAGTGCATAAATGGTTCAGTATTAACTGGTCCAGAAGCTGACTACAGTCTCAGTTCTCAGGGCATAACTTTTGACAGAGCAATTGCTGTTAGGCCCCACATTCATAGAGATTGTGTTGCAGTGGGTTTGGGTACTCTCATTGCAAGGGGGATTGAGCTGGATCATCTTTAAAGGTCCCTTCCAAACCAAGCTATTCCATGACTCTATGATGCTGATCCATCTGAAATTTCTGCTGTTCTGGGTAGAAGAGTTACATAAAACCACACTCCATTATTAGTTTCTGCTGCTCAAGATCTAAACAGCAAAGCTGCCTCCGGTATTCTGAAGGGCAGGCTGGTGATTCTGACTTTAGTTCTGGGATTTTTTTAGAAGAGCATAGTTTTAGGTTCTCTCACCACCAAAAATGCTTTTGAATGTGCTCATCAAGAAAAGGAACACAAGGCCCTAGGTGCTTCTTAGGACAATATTTGAGAGCATAATGTGTCTCTCCTACGCTGCCTGCTCTCAGTATCCGATCTCAATAACAGAAACAGGAGATCTCAGAATCCCAATAACAGAAACAGGAATGCATGAAAACGCAAATGGTGCATATTTAAAAGAGCCACTTCTCCTGATGCAGTATGTGCTCAGATATGGAGCATTATAACACCACTGACACATCCAGATGTATTTTATCTTGCCCTTGAAGGTGCTTTTCCTCACATCCTTGAACAACTATAATGCTTCAAGAGCTTCCAAGCTCAGCAAATAATGAGATTATCCAAGATTTTCTTTAATTCTCTGCCTTCCCGGACATGCCAGGCTGGGTATATGCCCATGTGTGAGAGGCTACCAGTGGCCAAACATCCATGAGGGTGATGGGTCTGAGGCGAGTGGCACAGACACTGGCTGATGCTCTCTGCTGTGAGACAATCTCCACAACAGTGGATGTACTGAGCTGTGGCTCTTCAAACACAGCCTCACATCCCCTGCTCCTGTTCCTGTTCCTGTGCAGAGAAGTGAAAAATGGGTAGACATTTCTCCAAGGAGAGAAGTCAAAAACACCCGTATGAACTTCACTGAATACCTCAGAGGCCAGGAAAGACAAGCAATGAAGGTTATACAGATGCAAAGCATTTCACCAAAATCAGTGGGATTCCAATTAGTGCAGTGATCTAGGCCAGCAATGTACACTGCAGACTCAGCACCTTGCTTAGGCGATATTACCATGGATTTGTTCATGCTACCACAGATTTTCAAAGCAGGTGATGAATTAAACTGTTCAACCGGGTTCAAAAATTAACAAAAGAAAGCCTAATTAAGATATGAGACACATTTTCACCAGATAACATGACCATTGCAAATTTAGTTGGGAAATGTCATAATCCAGGATTATTAAAAACAAAAATAACACCTCTAGTTTAGCAAGCCCCAAAGCTTCAGATTGGTCAAATCTTGGATGCCCTCACTAGTCCTACTTTTGCTGTTCCTGTGCTGACAGCTGTTCTTGGAGCAGGAGACTTGCTGAGATATATCTTTGGTTTGAGCCAATACAAATGTCCTAATGTATTTACATTTTCTTCTTTTCTTCTTCCTAGGAGGTGCATAATAGGAGATGCAGAAAGCTATCCAAAGAATAAATATAAAGTTCTGTTTTTCAAGACAATACCATCCAAGACAAGGGACAGATGGAAAGAGGCAGATGAAAACAAAAAGGAATCAGTGGCACAACACCAGCCAACATGAGTGTCATTAAGATCATTGCAGCAGCAGTTTCACCACTGTAAGTTTGTTTCTGGCATTAGGGCAAGAAATGTTTTAAAAGGAGGCTTGGAGAGGGATAATGAGGCATTTTTACTGGTGTTTACAAAAAAGTCCTCCAGAGTGTGAAGATGAAAATACTCGTTTTTACTTTATATTTTCATATTTTAAATTCCTGACCAAAAATTCCAATTACTTTCTGTTACCAGTCTTCTGTTATTCAAGATTATAAAAAATCAAAGTAAATGCCTTTTTCTCTGTATTACAACTGTGTATATTTAGAGGTCTAAAGGCCTTTCAAAGCCTTGCATGCTTTGGTGCATATTCTGTGGCATGTGGGATCCAAAATAATTTGGTGTGACAGCTTCCAACCTGGGAACCAGGTACAAAGGTGTGTTTCTAATAAAGAGTGTGACAATGCACTATTAAAATATACTTGAGAGAGTAGAAAACTAAAAAATCCAAGGCAGCAGAAGAGGGAACAGGTGATATAACAGTCAAAACCACAGGAGGTGAGAAAGAAGAGTTGATGTAGCAAAGCCTTCACTGGATTCAGGGATTCTTCCTGTCCTTGCCCGCTTTCTTTTCCAGAGTGGCTTGTGAGATTTATGTCTCTCCTCCAGTGAGCCTCTTGTGTGTCAAATGGAGATTAGGTTACTCCCCACTCAGCGGGCTCAGCTAGGTACCTGCAGTGATCCAGCACCTGTAAACAAAGCCCTGTTTTACTCTTTATAATGTCTCCATGCTGGAGAGTAGCAGAGAAAGTGAGCAGTAGAGAACTACTTGGACGGTCTCATTGGAGACAGTGGCCTGTGCACACTGTACATGGGCAAGCAGGACTCCTCTGTCACCTTCCTGGACTGAGGAAAGCTGCAAGAGGTGGGGGAAGCAATTCAGAAATACCTCACCTTCAGCACTCGAGGCTCCCATCCCACCACAGCTGCAGAGGAGACTCAGCCAGGCTTTGCCGTACGTTCCACCTGTACTCTCCACACGCGGCTTTCAAACTTCTGCTGCTTCCTCCCCAAGTCCACAGTAGGCTTAATTCTGTGCACAAAGTGTACTTCTATTTCTGGTTCCTCTTCCAAATGTCCTCCTCAGCGGGATAAGAATCGTCTCGTTCTAACCCGCTCTTTACTAAACTGAATCCCTGCTTTAGCTGGATGTTATTCATACGGAAATCAAGTTTATGTCCTTTTAAAGTGAAAAATGCATCAGTCCTAGCCACCTACTGAGCTACCATATTTCACGCCTAGAGGATTCATCAAGCACCTGGTGGTTTTTCAGAAAGGGAATGAAACTTATGTGTGTTTTCATCAGTGTTGATGGAAAAAATCCTAACACTGAACAGTTGAAAATCTGAGTGCCAAGAAACAAACAAAAAAAAGCCTCAAACCAGGAGGGAGTTTTAAAAATCCATTTTTTTTAAGATTCTGGTTTTAGACTCCTAAAGAAATTTTAGAGACAAATTCTAAACATTTCTCCTCACTCTAAAGGTAGGAAATCCTAACCCATTTCACCTTCTTAGTAAATTCACACCTTCTTTTGTTTGTGTAGCTTATGTTGCTATTTAACAGTATTAGTGTGAACTTCCAGGAAGCAGGTGTACACTTACTTGACTTAGCAAGAAGAAAGAAATGGAATAAAACCCATCTTGCTTTACTTCATTCTTTCAGTTTTACAGCCAGGATATTATGCAGCCTGGTGGTCTCTGAGCTGTAGTGAAATTCAGAGCTAAAACCCCCCCGTTATACCCAGAGAGACTTTTGGGAGCTGTTCTGTCCCATCAAGCAGGAAGCTTTAGCCGAGCTTCTCTTCACACCTGAAAGCTGTCCAAGCCTCCATGCTTCAGTCCCTCATGCTTCTGGAGCTGTCATTCACAGCTGGCAACAGATCCAATAAGGAGCCACATGTGGCACGTTACATGGATAAAGCCTCTTGATATTGCTCCTTGGTCCCATGAACCTTTCTCACGTGATTTGTAAAGTCTGTTTTCTTTTTGTGTCTCATGATGAATGGCGGCAGCAGCAACTGTGATTTGTCATCCCTTAATGATGACAGGAACGTCTCCATCCCACATCTTTCCAGTACATAGTTTTTAAATCTGAATTTATATTGCCTGTTATACAGGGGGTTTCGTATGCATGTAAAGATACTTTATGAGTAACATTTGAAAGTATCTTTTTACGTCGTTTTTACTTCAGTCTTTCCCACAAGTTAAACATTAGATAAACTCCACCTTGTTACTAACTCATCAGTAAATTAATGCCTATCCAATAGTGGATAGGGTTTATCAGTCATCTTTTCTTATGATTTATAGTCTTGAATGTTGGAAAGGAGTAGTTTGATTTTGGTGCCTTTCTATAAAGGCATTCCAAACATTTTACATATTAATTAGAACAGGTAATTCTTGAGAAAGGTGGAGTCACTCCTCTTCTAAAAGACTTCAAGTAATTAATGTCCACTGGACAATCCACCACACATTTAGGTAGTGGCTCCTCATTAGTAATCCTCTCTGTTGAAGATGTATTTCTCATTTCTACTCTAAATGCATTTGCTACAGCACCTAGCTATTTAATTTCATTATGTTTATATGGGCAAGACTGGAACCCTCACAACGCTTTGTACCCTTTTCCCACTAAGATATTTAGAGATAGGGCTTGGTCACTGCTTCTTCTCCCTGCTTGATAACCGAAGTTCTTAATTTGCATTCTAATGCAGCTCAAGGTCAAAAAGTCGAGGCAGCCGAAAGGGCTCTAAGCTGCAAGGAGTAATTTTCCCCTCAGGCCAGAGAAGGGAACAGGTCCATTACGTGTTGCCTAATGGCTGTGCAGGTCTATTCATTTCACATGGAAGGTCACTTGCAGTGCTGCCCTCAGTTCTGAAGAGGATGGGATGGATCACAAAGTGGTAAATGCTTGGGATTCTGAGGGCACAGTGGTGCTGTTGAGTTTTCACATATTATGACAGCAAATTATAAGAAGGGAAGAAATTATTTTATTGTGGCATAGTAGTACCAGTATTAAGGAAAAAGTTAACTGACAGTGGTATTAACTTAGCCTTTTCCCTGATGCGCAAAGGAGTAACAAGAAACAGGATCCTAAGACTGAGGTCATCACACTCAACCTTGAAATTAGCTGTAATTGTCTAGCAATAAATTTCCAATTGTAGCGATTACACAAGGAAGCAATATGTTTTCCATTGCATTGGAGTCTTCAAAATGAGACTAGGTGTCTTGAAAAGAATAAAGAATTCTTTAATTTGGCTTCTGGGGAAAAAAAAACCAAAATGTACACAGATTATATAGAGAGGAAATGAGATAAGATATTTAAAACAACAACTTCTGTGTCAGAATCAAGAAATACAAATAAGCCATCCCACTGCATTTACAATTTTTTAAGAAGTCAGGAGCACGGTAAAGGGTGTGGTACTGTAAGCAACATTCAAGAAACAGTCCAACAGTGTGGAGGAAGCACTGCTTGGAGTTATTAAGCTATCTTTAATCTATTCTTAATTGAGATTTCAGTGATGTTGGAGATACCTGTATAACAAAAATTTGTTATGACTTTAGTGCTTGTGATACCATAATAGACTGAACTACTTTTTAAAGACAGATACTGTAATGATTATTTACAACTCATTTTTTTGTTATTATTTTAGATTATATACTTAAATTCATTTAATTGCTCAGTTACAAATTCATACATATTATTATATTTTACATTAAAAATAATGACTGTGTAAGGAAAATTACTGTTTTATTGATGTCTGTCATATACCTGACATTACTGGTACATATTCTCAGTCTTTTAAGGGGTTTTTTTTTGCATTGGTTTCTTTTTCTCATTTACACCTCATGGCAGACACGCAGTAAGAGTAGGCTGTGAAAATTTCTGTAGCTGATCTAGTAGTTTTCCTTTCAAATAAATTAAATATAGAATGAACAGTCTAGTAGGGCAGTTCTTTGTATTCAGAACTGATCTATGAAGGCAGTGCAGTCAAATTTTAATTGCTATTTAAGAAGAAAACAGAACAGTTGCCCTATTTCAGGAGTCTAATTCCAGGGCCTAATTAGTAGTCAGTTAGTTTGCCCAAGTGCCACTGAAATGCAATTTCTCTTTTACAAATCCATTTTCCTCCTCAGCTAATGTCAGAGGCATGGAAGTCTCCAGCCCTTCTTGCTTCTCAGTGACGCCTAAATAGCAATGTTCTACGCAAGAAAAAAAAAAATCTGTGTCTCAGTTCCCTAAATTTCATGTAAAGCTCTCTGAAAACCTTTAAATTTCTTTCTTTTTCCCCTCTTTGCTCAAAAGTGTACTGTGGTAATAGCCTGTGCCTGGTCTACATGTTAAAGTTTCATGTCACTCAAAGTTCCTTTTGCCCTTTGAAAACCAGACATCCAGTCTTTGGCACAATCATCTGTCTGCAAGGTACAACATTTACAGCAAGCCCTCAGTTTTCAAAATACTATGCAGCCTTTTAGCCACAATGTATCCATTGAAATCAATTCCTGAACCAAAAACATGCTCTTATTGTCAGGAAATCTATCTCATTGAATGATTGTTCTGGATACACCAACCTGCTACTCTAATTCTTCTATTTGATGCATCAGAATCACCTGTAAATGATAATGCACTCACTGAATATATTATTTTCCTGTCTCCTTTCTGTCAACACAAAGTGTTTCTTTTAACACTTTATCCATGCCTTTTAAGACTGCTGCTAATATTTGATATTATTTTATTATACATTATAAATAAATTAAAAATATATGGTGGTAAAAATCACACACATACACTCAGATATGTGTATGTAAAAATGGGCCCTGACCTAAAAACCAAAAGGCTAGCTCTCCTTTCTCCTGACTGCTTAAGGGCTTCGAGTGTTCAGTGCAACAGATGTTTGGAGAAACCTTGGTGCTCAGTGCCTGCTGTGCCAGCACTGAAATTTGACATATTGAAATGTCAGATCCTGCACCTAGAACAGAGTAACACTGGGTACAAGTGCAGCCAGGAGAGGAGTGGCTGGAGAGCCCTTTGGAGAGGGGCCTGTGGGTGCTGGTGGGCAGCAGCTCAGTGTGGGTCAGCTGTGGGTCCATGTCCAGCCAGGCAGAAGGTGGGATTGTCCCCCTGTGCTCAGCACTGGTGCAGCCTCACCTCAAGGACCATGTGCAGTTCCATGCCCACCATTTAAGGATGTGGAAGCTCTTGAACGCTTCTAAAGGAGGGAAAAAAAGCAGGTGAAAGGGCTGCAAGGAACGGCCTGTGAGGAGCGGCTCAGGACTTGGGCCTTGTCTACTTGGAGAAAAGGGGTCTGAGAGGCAACCTCATTGCTCTCCACAGCTTCCTGAGCAGGGCACTTGGAGAGGGAGGTGCTGAGCTCTTCTCCCTGGTATACAGTAGTGGGGTGTTTGTGAGTGGTTCAAAGCTGCAGCAGGGGAGGTTCAGGACGGATGTTATGAAGAATTTCTTTACCAAGAGGATGGTCAGATACCAGAACAGGCTTTCTGGAGGTTGACACCCTAAACCTGTCAGTTTTTAAGAGGTGTTTGGACAACGTCCTCAATGCCTTAATGCTTTATTGTCAGGTTAGCCCTGAAGTGTTCAGGCAGTTGGATTACATGATTGCTGTAGGTCACTTCCAATTGAAATCTCTCCTCTCCGAACCTCTCCTCTCCGAACCTCTCCTCTCCTCTCCGAACCTCTCCTCTCCAAACCTCTCCTCTCCTGTCATCATGTAACCAGAGTGTGAGCTCTGCATCGTGCACTATCCCCATGGATATTTTCATCTCTCTGTGACTCTCCTGTGGGACACTTTGCCATACTCACTTGAGGTAAACCTGCCATAGGAGGAGGCATAACCATAAAGAGTGTGACAGAAGCATTGCTGATGTTCAGGCAGACATCTCAGCAGCAATATTTGCCAGGGACTGGCTTACTGTAACAAGTGAGACAGTCCTCTATCCTCAACTTGTATTATCAAGGTCAGCTTTTTTTTACTGCTCAGAGAATTCAAGCACCTTGATGCCATCACTCCTACCTTCCAAATCATGACACTAATTTAGAGAAATTCCATTACATGAGACCTACTTCTGCTTTAGGGCATATGCGTGATATGTCCTCCTCCCTTGCCCAGTGATGCTTTGTGCATGGTCTGCCACAATTTCTCCACATCCCTTCATCTTTTTTTTCTTATTGTTCTTTCAAGGGCAGCATGGAGGAGACCGTAAATCATTTAATCTTCATCCCTCTCCTCCTCCTCTCCATACATCTTCCTTTATGTGCCCTGGTGTGCAGGTGAAAGTGAGGTGGGAATTTACAGACTGGCTGTAAGAATGTCTCCCTTCACCTGCATCTACGCTGATATTCATTGACCAAAGCCGGAAACCAAGGGAGCATTGAAAACAAAAACAAAAACGCTGAAAGGAATACATTTCAGCACAGGCTGAAAGCAAAATGAATGTACACTCCTGAAAGAACAACTGCTAAAATCAACAGCGAGAATCTCATTGTCTTCAGTGAGCCCTCAGTCATGCCCTTTCTGTTTAGGGATCTGTTGCAAAAATAAGATCTCTGCAAATGCATACAAATAAGGTACTTGCATTGTATTGACTTAAAGCTGTCTCAGAAATATTTCCTTTTGAATCTGAGTCCTGATTATGATTACCCTATACTTTCACACTACATTTATTTCTGGTATAGCATCATTGCCATGACAACCCGAAATTATGTCAATATATATGCATGTTTGAGCTAATTCTTTATTAACGAATAAAGAAGAGGAAAAAAAGTAATCAAGAGCAGGGCTGGAGAGCACTGTCTATGCCATACACACAACAGAGTATTTGTAGAAACCTCAGAGAATTTTTCCCCAAATTTGCAATAAACGACAAAAAAACTTCACTTTTTTTTTCTTCAGCCTTTCTTGTTTGATTTAGTTGCAGTCCTAGAAGGAAGCTTGGCTGAAGTCAGCTGTATTACAGCAGGTCTGCATTTCACTCATGGGGAACATAATTTTTCCTTTACACTGAGCAATCAAATTTGCTCAGTTTGTCTCCTGCAGCCAGACTTGCCCAAGTGCCCTTGCTGCAGTGCCTTTGGTCAGGAGGTGGTACAGAAAGAAAAGGTCTAAACTCAGCATTTACAGCTGTGCAGAGATCCAGGAGCAGCCACAAGGAGATGAGAGGAAATCCCCTTTTACCATTTTGCTCATGTGTCCCTCCCCACCGCCACCAAGTAGCTGCTTCTGTCCCCAGAGATGTCCACAATTCTCCACTCTAATCATCAAGGCTGACAGACCTTCCCTGCCTCTTTGTGCTGACTAGATGTTATTGACCATCAGTGCTCTTAAGAGCACTCTGGAAAATGAAATCATATCACCATTCAACTCCTTGCAGCACCAGCTGTGAGAAGGGCTTTTCTGCAAAACTGGAGGAAGCAGTAGTTTTCATCTTGGTTTAGGTTTCTGGGGGCTATGTAGCAGGCGCAGACCTTTCTGACTCTTCACAGAACAGAGCAAAATACATATTTATTATTATTATTAATAATGATAATAAATAATAGCAATTAATAATAATAATGATGCAGTCAAAATATTATAAAGGTTGCTTTTATTGCTCTGTGAAAATTAAAACATTGACCTTTTCCTCAGTCTGATTTTGTAAAAGCCACCTTTATTTGCCTCAATAAAGTGACTAAACAGCAAGTAGGGGATGGTAACTGTAAACTAAAGTGAGAGGAAAAATCAAATGTCAGATAAGAATTGCCTGAACAAAAGAATGTAACACCATCTTTTAAGTCATGGAAAGAGTCAAAGTAAGGTTGCCAAGGAAACCTTAACATTGATTTTCCTATGTTTTTGGTTTTGTTTTTTTTTTTTACTTATGAACTTATCCTCCTCATTGTGTTAAAATCAATGAGAATTTTGAGTCCTACCAATTAGTCTGTGGGTTTTGTCTTCTTTTTTCTTTGTCTCTGTTCATTTGTCATATGATATAATAGAATGTGAGCATACTTTTCTGAACATCATTTATGCCATGTACAGGGAAAATTATAAGGTTATAGTAAAAAGACCTCTCGACAGTCGTTTAAGCAAAGAGAAGCTCATAAAAAAATGGAAGCATGGCAGCCTTTCTCTATGGCTCTGAATAACACCCTTGCCAAGATAAACCCGTATTGATTGGACTGATTGTAGATAGCTGGCTTTTCAGCACCATCTGCATGCTGTGGCAGTCTATGGTTCTAATTATTTGGGCTTGTTATTCAGGCTGATAAATTGTATGAAGGATTTTGTTTTCCATCAAGTCATTCTTCATTCAGCACTGATAGCATCATAATTAAGTAGCAGTCACTGGCTCTGAATGTGGATAATTCATATGAATCATTTCTAATAAACAAAACAAGTAGAATGTATTAAAAACCATCCTTAAAACAGAATCTCTTGCCCTGTGTGCTGCATCCACTCCCCCTGACACACCCTAATCAGACAGAAAACAGAGAAGCTATTTGCAGGTTTCAGCTTTCCTGTTCTGTGAGCTTTGGTAGGGTGTGAAACATATTAAGCTAAGATGCCTGCTCTCTCTTAACCAAGAAGTGCTCTAGCAACACATGGACAGAAGTTAACCAGGATAGAAGGAAACAAAGATATGTCAGGGCCATAAATTAGCAGTACTTACTAAATAATCAGTTTATCGTGAACTGCATCATACACTGAAAATCAGCATTCACTTTGTGATTATTTACTGCAGAAGGTATTAGGTTATTCAATGGAAAATACACAGAGGACTATTAGCTCCCTTCAGCCACCAAGGGCACAACACAATAAATATCTGGGAAGTCCAGAACTGACCGGTTGCCATCTCTCAATCATGAAACTACCAGGTGTGAGGAGTTTAAAGTTATAAAATACCTTCTACATGCATCACGTCACAATAATTTCACTGAACTTTCAAGGGCCATTTAACAATCTTTCCTTATGAGGTAAATATTGGTGTTTTCTGCAAACCTGAACAGACAGACACTATGAGATGGTGTAAAAGGGTCTTGCTGGCCTGTAGGATCTACGAACTCGAGAACTGGATGGTAACATTTTTCTGCAGGGGGCGTTGTTTATACAAAATTGCACTTTGAGAGCAATATATGCAAGATTGTCTTTAATGAACTTAATAGAAACAGCGGATTTACTGACTTTTTCAATCTTGAATACTTCCTGGCTTCAAAATCTGTCACTCACTAAGAAGACAATATGCCTTTGAAGAATGTATAGCCTAGGCTCCTGTGCCCTTTTAGTCTAAGTAAATATAATGCTTCTAAATTTTGCTCTGGGTATAAGTATTCGACTCAGTAGCACACATGAACAGGCTGTTTCTGGCCTTGATGCACACTAGAAGGCAGCTCAGGGAAGTGAGTTGTATCCATATTTGTCATACTTACATTTATTCAGTTAATTCCGCTGGAGAAAATGTTGTCTGTATTTAGCCTTTCTATTTAAATTTGATCAAACTGAATAATACTGGATATTATGTGGTTATATTGGTTCATACTGTAAGGCTATTAAATATAATGATTAGATTACTGAACAACTGCAGCAAACAGATTCGAAATGTACCACTGTAAATTGTGTACAATTTTTTTTCTACATGGTACTAAATGAGAACAGCTTCTTTCTTTATGTACGTGTGAATCTCATGTTTCTGCTATTTTTGGGCCTGATGCTTATCTTCTCCCCTGCCCTGACTAAAAAAAACCAAAAAACAAAAGAAAACAAAAAAACCAAACCAAACCAAAACAAACAAAACAAAACAAAACAAAACAAAAAAAAAAACCCAAAAAAACAAACAAGGGAATTTAATTTCTTTCTTATCCATATCTTTTCCTCCACACAGGTAGTTTGGGACTTTAAACTGCAGACTGTGTCATCAACTAACCCTCATCTCATTAAGCAGGTTCTCAAAGGATTGTTTTGTTCTGCAGAACACATCCAATTTTCCACCTTCATTAGCAAAGTGCTAAATATTTTACTTTGTCACAAGACTGGAATGTATAAACACATGCATTTTCCTTTCTTCCTGATGGTCTCTTCCAAACATGTTCTGGTAATCCCCAAGGAAAAGATGGATTTCATCCATTTGTTACTGATGGTTGGCAGAGATGTAAGATAATAAGGAAAAGAGAAAACGAATTATTTTAAAGCAAGAGCTTGTATATGTGTAAATATTGCATCTAGGGAGGGAAAAGAAGTAAACCACAGTGACAGTTCACCATGACTGTAGGAGTGTCAGAGGTCTGCAAGAGTTTGTCTCAATCATCATGCAGAAGGTTCCTCTTCTTCCTGTGGGATGTTCAACATACTCTTGCACTGTGACACTTTTCCCTGCAGTACAAAACATCTCCTGACAAGTTTCAGTACTGCAGGTAAACAGAAGTTTTGCCAGACTTATTTTACATATGAAATGAGGTGATTAATTGAAAGCCCAGTCACCTTTCATTCTTAAGGGAAGCACTTCCATTTATTTTAGTGGAATAGAGATCAAGCTTCTTCTTTTTTTAAACTAAAAGAGTTTTCCCCTTTTGAAAGACAAAATTACTGTATCTAGTGTGATTAATGCCAAAGTCCGTGTCTGCTGGAAGGGATTCAATGTCTGACAAAGCACAGTACTTGACTGAAGGGTAGCTCCTTGCTGGTGGGCCTGGGTTGATGATCTGTTCCACCTCTCAGCTTACAGGCAGGACCCACTATCAACTACTGGTCAGGTGGCACCTGGGAAAGAGCAGCACTTACAGGATGCAATTTTAAATTAAGAATGGTTGAGTACAGTAAAATAATAAGAAAAAATATCTGGTTTTCTTTGTGCAGTAGCTCTCCAAATGTTGTGGCCTGAGAGACAGCTAAAAGGATCTGGAAAATAAAGACAGAGCTTATGAGTTTTAAATACTTTTTTTTATACCTTAAGTTTCTCATTGCCGTATGTCCTTTAGATGCACATCACTCACATTGCACATCCAGCTCCCCATTGCCCTGCATTTGCAATTATTGCCCAATATCCTCCATGGGCAAAATTCCTGGCACTTATAACTGACAGAAACAAGGCCTGATCCTTATCTGTCTCTTCTTGCTTGACTAGAAGGTTTCTTAAGCTTCTCCTGGACATCTGATAAACAGAGGTGGTTTCTGCTTTTGCAACCCAAGCAGCTTGTGTGTCTGTGAGCAGCCTGCCTGGAAAAAGGGGTGCTGGACATTATTACTCCATTGGGGGGGTGGAAGGCATCACTATGGGTCCCAAGCACAAACACAGTTAACCACAGAAGATGAGGAGAATGAGCTGTGCGAAGTAAGTGCTTCCATTTTTTGCTTTATTAAGCAAGCTCTTGGGAAATTCTTTTTGATTGCTCGAGGCTTCCACTTGATTCAAGGAAGCCCACTGAGCCTTTTACTATCAGGTTCATTTTAAAAAGCATTTTGCTTCAACAGTCCTCCAAATGTTTTATTATCCATTTTTATTAAGCATTACAATGAGAAGGTAAAGCTGATTAAGCCTCTCCCTTGCACTGCAGATTGGCTTGGCCTCGTGCATTTTAATAGGCTCATTGTGCCAGCCTCCTGCAGTGGCCACAGCTCCACCAGCGAGGGGAGAAGGGGTCTGGAACTTTTCCTTCTGTTTGCAGATTGATCTGCGTTGTTACCGAAAGCTAGGGCGATGGTTGTTGTGAAAAGGAGACATCACTCAGGAGATGGGTATCTAAGTACAAGCAAAACTTAGTAAGTCTCAGATTACCATCCTGACAGCGGGGGATTCGAAACATTTCTGCCTGAGAATTAAAGAAACAGCAGGGCAGACTCTCCACTGATAGTCAAGCACCGGTGACCTTCTGGATAAAACACGCTTTTACTGCAAGGAGAACCCGCCCCACAGTCACATTATGTGTCCCTTATTCTATCAGCTCCAAAGCAATGAAAGCAAAAACTAAAACAACCTTCAGTGAATGTGTTTAATATTTGGAATAACTTTCCCAAGAGTTGCTTTTGACAAGTTTTATCTTCAAATCCTGTATCTTTTTTGCTCCCCATTGATGATCTGCAAATCTTCAAACCAAGAGATTTGGGGATTTTCTAGCTGCAGCCCAGGCATATTCAATGGGAAGCTGACCTTCTTAGGCTGCTGAGAAAGGGATCTCAGGTCTGTCTGGAATGGCCTTATGTGTGTGTAGCTGCACTACAGCCTGTAATGCAGCTCAGAGGAGGGGAGATTTGGTAAAATTTGTGAACAGGAAAATATCCTCTGTGAGTGCAGAAAGATTGCACACGGTGTCTTGGTTTGAAAGACAGGTGTCTGCTGGGGAGAGCAGGGCCCCCCTTGGAATGGATAAATCAAACCCCCTCCCCTCCGGATTATCGCAATTTTTGAAAATTAAGGGAGCTCTCAGGCAAAGATATTGAGGGTAGGAATAGCAGTTCTTTACTTTTATATATATATATGTATATATATATATATGTATATATAACAAAACTAACAACAACTACTACTGCATTAACAATAAAAACAGAACTAGGAACCTCGAGGGCTCTGCCTCACAGAGCCCAGGCAAAGTCTGATCTCGGTGCTTTTTCTGGAGAGCAGAGTTGGAACAGTGGGAGATCCTGGCTAGTGGATGAGATGTAATCAGAAGCTCTGCGGTGCTAGCTGGAATGGCGAGATGTCCCGACAGGGCAGGGGGATGTGGGGCCACGCTGCAGCAGAAGGAAAGAAGCAGCGCTGACGGAGCGGAGCGGTGGCAGCAGGGCGGGGCCAGCAGGAGGGAGAGACGATCTGCAAGGTCCCGGGCACAGGGGCAGATGATACCTGGCTTCCCTAGGCTGGAATCGGAGGTGACTCTGAACTCCTCTCACAGCAAGCAAAAGCAGCCTCAACGTCCTCCGTCCTTGCTGAGGGCCAGAGACGCACTGCCTATACCCAGCCAGTTGGTTCCCAAAACCGGAGCTATCTTCCCCCTCCCAACTTTTGGCCACTTCTTTTGTTTTGGCCAAGTACTCATAAGTACCCAGTAGTTAGTCTCCTAGCAACTTATGGGAAAGAATTCCATATTAAAAAAAAGGAAACAAACCTAACCCCCAACAAGTGAGTATGACACAGGCTGCACTGATTGATGTGCTAGCAGTGTGCTAAACTTCCTTCATCTCCTTTTGTATTTAGAAATAAAAATGCTGCTGTCATGACTGCAAGGTTGTAATTTCTCAAAGCAATCGCAAGAGGGTTTTTTTCTTTTGTTTCTGTATTTTCTGTAGCTGCTAATACAGTTACTTTTTCTCAGATAAACTCTTACATATGCTTTGTAATGCTAGAAAAATATTTTCAAAAAGCCTTTTCATCAGAATCAAGTGAATGAAGTAATATCTTGCCACCATATTGTTCATTGTTTTTCGGTGCATCATGCTTGGATCAAATTTTTGTAGCAAATCATAGTCTCAGTTCACCACATTTAGGCTTCATTTGCATGCGTTATCTGAGACATTTCCTCTCAAAAGACTTAAAGGGAAAACTCTTTTGGAAGTCTGAGGTAGATACCCAGCTTTCAGACAAGAATTTTTGCCATTAGTATCTTAATAGTTTATAGATATGGCTTACCTGATAGGTCTTCATGTTAAACTTGTGCCTTTGTATCCATCAGAGGGTATTTTCTTCCCTTCTGTCCTTTGCCTTAGCTCATACCACTCTCTTCACCTGCTGAATGATGTCAGTGTTTCAGTGCCATATACTCAGGTCAATATTTATAATCTCCAATTTGGTATCCCCTCTTTCCATACAGTATGACTGCTCCCATTTGACCATGACATCTCATTTAATTTTGTATATTCAATTTATCAAGTGCCATTTTGACTTTAATCACATTTTGTGCTTCAGTAAACGACATTCTGAGTTTTTTTGTCTGCTCTTCGAAAACTAATTTTGAATGTATTTTGTTTCAAAACACTGTGTGTTATACAGTGTCTTGCATGTAATACTTCCATATTTCTTCAGAAAATTCAATATAAAGCAATGTGTTTCAAAAGCCAGTCTCTTAAGTTCCCTTCAGCTGTGTCTCAGTGCAGATGCCTATTGAAACTGAATATGCAGTATGGGCTAAAAGGCTAAACAAACATCTGATAGTCTAACACCAGATATTTTCCTATTGTGTTTCAGTAAGGAACAGAGGAGAGGAATACAATCCATTGTGTTTGACTGTGTTGGGGCGGGGATAACACTACTGGGAGCATAATAAGACCTGGTGATCAGTAGTAGGGGAATAGTTACTGCTCCTGTTAGCTTCTGTTCGCATTGTTGTGGTCAGAGTCTTCTCACCTGTGAGCAGTACAGGAAAGAAAAAACAAAATTTTCTGGTCCAATCTGTAGTTTGCTGGCAGCACCTTAACACATAATCTAAACTATTCTTCTTATTATTTCTTCTGCTATGTGAGCTGGAATTCAACTTTGGTTAATCTGGAGTAATTTTGGTCTTTCCTTTCGCAGAAAACCATAATAGAGTTGCGGTTGCTCAAACACCTGGAGGCATCACCTGAAATCATTCTGCTCTCCCTCTGCTCTGCCATGCAACCCTGAGGCCAGTCCTTGCTGCCATGCTTGGGAAGCACTCAGTGTAGACAGCTTACACTTCTTCAAGTAAGTTTGGCACTGAAGAGCTCCAAATACGTTCAACTTGAGATGTATACTAAAGTGCTTTTCCTAGAAACTTTGGACATTGTTATTCTTGGTGGAAGGACCTAGGTTAGGATATGTGCTGAATAGAAATAATTTTTTTCCAAAGTTAGGTTTATAGGGAAAAAATGTACTAGAGATAAATTTCCATAATGTTTTCAGGCAAAAGAGCTGAAACAAAAATTTTCTTGAATTATGGCTGACACACAATGGTGTAGCAGAACTGAGAAGAGGAAAAATTAATCTGAACTACAGGAAAATATGATCTACCAAAAGGTGAAATAATCTGTCAGGAAAACATTAGTCCTGGTATGTCCATTATGAGAATCAGATTTGACAAATAATCATTGCAACTGCACTGTGTATATCAATCCCTCTCTGGCCTTTCGGGATGTGGTAAACCTCAGACAGGTAAGTTTTGTTTTCAATTCTCTTTTATTGCCTTCCTGAGTTTCTAATTTAATATGATGGACGTGGGGAGAGACTAAATCTGTTGCTGTTTGGTATTTCTTTCAACCTCTTTCATTTTGTGAACACTTTATGCTGAGGTGGGAAACAGTATTATTTTTCATTGACAGTACTTTCTAAAGTGAAGAATGTTGCAAGGTTTGAATAGCCATACACCACAATTCCATCTCACACAGATGCAGTAGCCTGCAGCACTGATGTGGGAAGCCACATACAAAGCTTTTCCTCTAATATTCTGCACAACAATAGGAGATAGAAAGTTGCTGCCGCCTGTGACAGAAGGACAGTTCAAAGCTGTTGTGGCAGTCTTGTGGCCAGATCCCACCACCTCAAAGTTTAAAAGGACACTTATGTATGAATGTCTTCAGTCTTTAAGATAAACACATTACTGTGCTACATGCTAACCCATTTCTTTACTCTGCAACTCACTTCTCTACCTTGTCATCTCATATATAATTTAACTGGGGTTGTTGTTTTTTTTTAACTTGATATTAAAAGACCAGTAGGGTCAATATATGATAACAAAAACCTTGCAGGAAGGTCATATCTTTCCTCTACGATATTAGTCTTGTTAAAGGGGTATGGAGGCATCTGGATGAAAAATGGCCTTTCCCACAGAGCTTAAAAACAATTATGACAAGTACCATGTAGGTATTGGATTTTGTAAATACTTGTTCACACAGAAACATTTTCTTAGGGTAAGACTTCAGTGAATGGCCCCATTAGGACCTAACGCAGCTGTGGATTAGGGTGGGTAGTCAAGAGGGAGGAAAGGAGAAGTCCGAAAAGCCAAAGCAAACTCCAAGCACTTTCAGTATCGCCAAGATCGGGTAGGATAGATGCCCTCTCTAGTGGATCCAGCATTTTACTTTAGAAGAGAGGAAATCTGTCTTCTAAAGGCATGGTGAAGGAACAACAGGGATGCTTCATGTATTAGAAAGGAGAAAAGCATCTGAGAGAAAGAGGTAGTTCTTGGACATACCTGAGTAATACAGGAAGGGAAAACATGTTGTGGGTGAATCAAAAAACAAACCTCCAAGCCCCCAAACTATGTCTCTTCTGTAACTTGGCTGCTGTCCTGAAATGTTTAGCAGCACGTGGATGAAATAAATGGGAAACAGCTGGGAAATACTTGGTCTGTTGTAAGGTTAGAGAGATTGCCAGAAGGCCTGAATGTAAATTCTGTGTTGTGGTGATGAGGGAGGTGTCAGTAAGCCACATTTCCAGCAGTTTCCCCTCCTCTCAAGCTGAAAGGATAACTGCATTAAGTAGCCTACTCCTGCCTCTCTAGAAATCCCATATTAGCCAGGTTCTTTCTGGATAATCTTTAAATTGAAGGAAAGGATGGGGGATAGGAACCATCCTGCATCTATTTCCCCTCATGTGTTTGCTGGAATGCTGGAGAAGATGTGAACATTGCCACAAGTAGGCAGAGGTTAAGCTGGGCACTGGACAGGTCAGGCTGTGGAGACCTAGCAGTCATAAACTTTTCCTAGAGCTGTCCCAAAAGATGAGGATGCAGCAGTCAGTAGTTGAGAATAAAATTCTTTAGTTTTTAACTCATCCCCAAGTACTTGCCTTGTCCTCAAGCTTCATCCTTGTCAATCCTCCATTAGTCTTCTTTCTCAGTCTTTGGATTCTTCTTGAGTCTCCAAAGGACCTCACCTTTCCTTCCCCAGCTATTTTTGGCTTTCAGTCTCATCATTCTAACTATCACAGATCTGCTGTCTGACCAGTCCCTCCTTCCAGCAGCACAGTTTCCTGATGCCTTTATCCACCTTTAATATCCTCTTGTCAACTCTTAAGTTTATTAACCAAAATCCAGTTATCAGTTTGTCTCTTCTTGTTATTATATCCCACTTCTTCCTCCCTTTCCCTGGTGCCTGGGAAATCTCCATTTAAGTCTCCCCAACACCACAAAACCAGAACCAGTTTTCTTACCTTACACCACTTCTCCTATAGATATTGATAAGTTCTGTGCTCCATATACCCCATTTATACAAAATGTATGAAGGGTTTAGAAACCAGCTCTAGGTTGCATCAGCTGAGTAGATGCATATTGCACGTTTTGACAACTACAGAGTATGGCCGAATGTGAGTTGATGCTGGCAGCACAAAGTGAAGCACTTAGCTGAACAAGGCACGCCTACTTCAAACCACAAGTTGAGAGAATTTCAAAGACAAGCTCATCTGATGTATTTCTGTTGATTTCAGGTAAGTTTCAAGGACAGGCAGAAGCTTTCTTCAAAATTTCAGCTCCAGTAGTTGAAGGGTTGAAAAATGCTGTGAACTAGAAAACGTAGCAAAGAAGTGATGTGAAGAGTTGCAGGCCTTGAAGTAGCATCCCAGAGGAAGAAGTGATATTCCAGGCTGCTTGATCTCATAGGACAGGAAATATAACACCCCTCCTGATATGTGTAAGTTTTTACACCAAGTCATGCAATGTCTCAGAAAGCTTCATGCAAGTCACTTCCACTCCAACCTGTCTGGAAAATCTGTTTAGTGTGCTTTTTCCTAAAATGTAGGCATTGAGACTGTCAGGCTACATGCTAGCTGATAGAATTCTGGCTTTTACTATGCTAAAAAAAAAAAAAAAAGGTAGAAAATGTTAGATGATAAATAGAACTTTTTAACACATGAAGAAGGTCACCTCAATCTAAAAATGTTTATTGATCTGCTGGTTTACTGATATTGCATGTTGGCAAATACATTTTGTTTTGCACTGTGTTTTTCTGATATTTTTGCTCTATTTAACCTGTCAGACATACACATTACTTGAAAACATTAAATGGAATTTCAGGTTGAATGTAATTTTGATTGATTCCAGGTAACTAATCATTTCTGGGCTGGTAAGTTTTATTTAGGAATAAGTTTGTCACTCTAAGGCAAACGAAAATGTTGAGGAGGAAGAGGTAAAGAGCGAGTCTGAAAACTAAGCTGGTTTAAAGGCCAGCATTCCTCATGCTTTCCATCCCTCAGTGAGGGTAGGCAGAAACAGTGCAAGGGATCAGCATATTGCCTGTGGATGCAGCTGGAGAGAGAGCAGTGGTGGAGCTCTTTTGGTACTGAACATCTTTTCAAAGTTCTCTTCACAGCCACTTTGGCTCAGGAAGAGCCCCATCTTCTGGCTCCAGATCTGTGATTTTTGCCTGATTTCACCACTTCTCTGCTTCCCCAGTCACATGAGAGCTTGCCAGCTCCAAGCAGCTACACTAATCAAAGACCATTTTCCTTGGATATTAAACCAAAACTCACATTCTAAGATTATTAAATGTGGTTTTTTGAACACTGTAGATCAGATCTTTCAGCCTATCTGTTAATCTTTTAAACTATGAGCTAAATTAAAGCATTTCTTTGGCTTTGAAGGACTCCACAACAATCATCCCCTGTGAAGGCTGAGCACTGTTTGCCCCTGAGTTCTTTGTCTCCTTCTGCAGAGGATGGGAAGGACTGGGAACCAAAGACTGGTGCTCTCAGGAGCTGCCAAGCAGGAAGGGTCTGTAAGGTATTGTCCAGAAATGCCACGGGCAGCAGATCTGCAGTAATTATCTTAATGACAGGCTCTGTTATCCAATTATCCTTCAGCTCAAAGGGGAATTAATTCCTCAAATTTTTAAGGTTTCTCTCACAGGCAGAACAAAACATGAATTATATCTGTCTGGACTCCCACACAATGAGCCACATCAGTCCAGATTCATGACAAAATATCGTTAAGCTGCCGATTAGACAAAAATATTTTTATGTGGTTACTCTGATCCTCCTTGGACAGTCCTGTCAGAAGCCACTGGCTAATTCCTAAATAACCATGCGTCTCAAAGGGCAAAGCCGAGTCAGACATCCCTCATGAGACCATCCCCCTCAGTGGGGCCCTAACAAGACTGAAGCCCTGCTGTTCCCAGCCTGGCTTGGCTCACAGGCTCAGGCTTATGGCTCTGTTGTCACTCCTCTCCTGACTGCCTCAACAAGTGCCCTGATAACCTGGATCATCCTTTGGCCTTTTTGTCAACCTGATGCTTAATGCAGGGTCCATAAGGCAGATCTGAGTGAATCCAGCTCTTCTCAACTCTTTTCCACATGTAGTCTGTGTTGTCTTTCCACACTAGCCAGGAGAAGATATTTCGACTACTATTCTGCATCCCCTACAGCACTTCAGAAAACTGAGTGCCAGGTAATAGGGACGAGAGTGAGAAAAGGGAAATGTGTGGGGTTTGTTCATAGAATTAAGCTTCTGTAGAAGGACTAGAGTGAGTGGGTTTTGAGGAAAAGAAAAGAAAATGTCTCTAGAGCTCACCCCACACCAAATACTGCTTTTCTAAAACTGAGTTTGCTCTCTCCCAAGGGATGCTTTTTCCGCACTAGATACCCAGACATGCTTTTCCTTGACATGCATTGATAGCAAATTGCTTCCAAACACACTTTCTGAGGCATCAGAAAAAACCTTTTTCATGACCGTAGTAAAGTAGCTGTTCAATGGATTCTCTTTAGGTTCTCGAGAGAGCAGGCATCTGCTGCATGCTAAAAGCTGCGAATGAGCAGAGAACGACAAGTCCCAGGGAAGACACTCGAAAAGAAACCTGTCACAGACTCATGGGTATGGTTGTCACCGTATCTTACCATCTTCAGGTGGAAGATATTTCCTCCCGGGACAGTGAAAGGCCCAGAAACACAAGTGGTCATACTGCTGATGCTCTTGTACATGTAGCTATAGATACTATTTACAGTTTTTGTGTCAAATGAATCTGCAGTGGCAAGTAAAAACTTCAGATACTGGCAGACAAAGTCTGTAAACAACTTGTCTAATAAATCACAGCTGAAATGCTGCTCTCCAGAGCTGCAGCCATGGTCCCAGTAAAGGATCTTGCCTCATGTAACCCTTTCAAGGAACCTTTGTCTTTCCAAAAATTTTTCTCTCTAAAAATTCAGTTCAGAGTTGGAGGAATGTTTCCTCAGTTTTCCACAAACAATCAGGGAATCTTTGCTTTCTCTCACCAGCACAGTGTAAGTAGTTTTATCCCTATTTGTTCGCTATTGCTCCCTATTGGATGGGGGAAGTAGAGATGTGCACCAATTTCTTTCGAATTCTTGAAATACTTCCCAAAATTCCACGAAAACAACAGAACAGGAACATCAGTCTATTATTACAATGTATATGTGTCTTGGTTTGAAAGATAGGTGTCTGCTGGGGAGGGCAGGGCCTCCCTTGAGAATTTAAACTCTCTCCCTCCAAACTATTATAATATAGAAAATTGAAGGGCTCTCACGCAGAGGTATGGCGGGGTAAGAATAACAGTTTTTAACACAAACAAACAAAAAAAACAAAAAACAAAACAAAACAAAAAACAACAAACAAACAAACAAAAAAAACCAACAAAAAAACAACCAAAAAACCCCACAAAAAACCAACCAACCAACCAAACAAAAAAACAAAAAAAAACCCCCAAACAATTACAGCATTAACAACAAAACAGAAGGAGGAAACTTCAGGGCTTTGCTTATCAAAGCCCGGGGCAATCTGATCTCAGAGCTCCTGCAGGATTCTGAGAGCACCAAGTTGGAACGGTGGAAAATCGCTGGCTGGTGGTGAGATAAATCAGAAGCTCAGTGCTTGTGGCTGGAGCAGATGAAATGTCCCCAGCAGGCAGGTATGGGATGTCCTGGCAGGGCAGGGGTGCAAGGCCAACATAGCAAGAAGAAGCAGCACTGAAGAAGTGGTGGCAAGACAGCGCCAGCCCGGATTGGATCCATCAGGGCAGGAGGAGGGAGGGGAGCTAAGAGTTCCCAGGCACACGAGCAAACTATGGAACCTTCCACGGGCCACAATGGGTGGTGACAGTGAACTCCTCTCACAGCAAGCAAAACACCTCACCGTCCCCCATCCTTAGGAGGAAAATAAAAATGAAATTGAAAAAAGCAGAAAATGTGAACAGGAGTGAGTACAAGCAAATGTAGGGAGATGAAAGCAGGTGCAGTGAAACGCACCAAAACCTGCTCAATTGATTCCCAGGGAAATCCCCAAACTTCTGAAAAGAAAAAAAAAGAAAGTCTCAGAGAAAAACACAAAACCACAAATTTCAAAAAGACAAACAAAAACAAAATGCGACTGGAGGTGAAAAC
>WAAE01006787.1:0-36882 GCA_013400495.1 Nicator chloris
TGGGACAGAGCCTTGGATTACTGAATAAAGGTGGAACAGTGAGCAGATTCACATTTATCTTCTTCTTGGAAACAAACTGTTCTTAAAGACAGCTAAGAGGTGGAGGAATTTTTTAAACTTTTTTTTCTGTTTACATTTCCAAGTTTGAATGCAGACCTCAATACTAAAAACAACCCACACTCAAAACTCCAGAAAAAGGCATTATGTTTGGATAGATTTACAATGGCTTTGAGGTCTCATTGGGAATGTTTCATTTCACAGCACATCGCTTTGGAGGATATTTCAAGAAGGGTAGAAGCACCTCAGGGGAAGAAGGAGTGGATTATTGAAGTAAATGGAGCCTTTCAAGGGGACACCTTTATAATGCCAGAGATGGGGAGCAGATGCAGAAAGTACTTTGACTGAAAAAGATGTTTAGAAAAAAAAATCTCTTTCAGGAAATAAAGTATGAATCAGAAAAAGTGGGAGTTAATACAGGGAGCACTACAGTAATAGAAGGCAGAGGGAAGCCATTGTATACAATGGCAAATATCAAATGATGGGTTTACAAAAAAGTGTTGTGTGCTCACAGCTGCTATAGCTCTACTGAATTTCTAAGCTGCTCTGGTTTATATTTTAGTAATTATTTCAGTTATTTCAGTAAAAGTGTATCATGGCAGTCTGAGATTTAAATCTGGGGGCACCAGAAAAAACTCCTGGTTTACAGTATTCTGCAGAAGGGTAACAAAATGGGTCTGGTGCCTCAGCCATTGGGAAACACCTGAAGAATTTCCAGATTTAGCACCATTATTTGAGTGTTCTCCACGAGTCCCTGCTTTCCTCCTTCTGTAGACTACCCTACAAGCATGTTTTTGTTTGTTTTGTGGGGTTTGGGTTGGGTTTTGAGATCTTTGAGATCTTTTGTAGTCAAGGAGAAAACAATTGGTGTCAGAGTACCCAAATTGTTTTCCATACATGGATTAGCACTTTGATTGTTATTTTTGGTGTATTTTAAACCAACATTTTGAGAATGACAATTTCAAATTCTAGCTGAATGCTATGTTTACTAAAAAAATACATTCCACTTACAATTTGTTAGACTATCCAAAGGCATATTTACCTAGTTGTGTGTGTGTGACGAGTTTCCATTCTAACATTTCCTGGCTCCTGGTTTTCTCTGTATAACAAATACATGCTTACAATGAATTGCATTGAAACTGGTATTCCAGGGTACAGGCTTCAGTTTTACATTGATATTGCAACTTCTTAAACCCTCTTTGATTAGAAAGCATTAAATGATCACTTCTATCATCCTCATATATTCACAAATATTTTAAAGCAAAATATTTCTGATATTAACCTGATGAGCTCATCAGATTTGTTACAGCTGGGAGCTCTAAAGAAGTGAGAGGTTATAGATTATTTTCCTCTTAGTGGTTAATCTTGCAGAAAAAAGTGCTGATTTTTTGATCTTTTCTGAGGCTGTGCATCCTTACAATATTTTTGTTCCTGGAATGATAAAGTAAGACCTCAGAAAATATTACCTGCAAAGCTAGCAGGAAGAGATTCTGGCTGAGCCACTAAAGCCACTGCTGAAAAGGGAGGCTGAATGGATGCTTGGAAGACCTGTGTTCCTGGGGAGCTGACAGATTCAGGGAACTAAAAAAGGAGTATGAAAATATTTATTTGTAGGTCATGGAGAGTATTAAAGCTGAAAATCTCTGTCAGGTGAAATATGCTTGTAGTAATGTATTGCTGCATAGCATTTTGGTCTGCTTGTGGTCAACCCTATAGAGAACCATATTGCACAAAGGAAAGCATGTTCCAGTTAAAAAATTGCTTTTTTAGCTGGAATTGTTTTAAAAACATTTCAAGTCCAAGACCACCACACTCTTGTAACTAATCTGTACGGAGCTGGTGATGTGAAGACAGTCTTGAGGTACGTAAATATGATGTCATGGAGCAAAGCCTAGGAATGAGAACTATTGATCCCATGGGTCAGTTATTAGAAAGGGGAGAAAAGGAAGCCATGAAATCCCAGAGAAAGCAAGCTGGTGAGTTGCTTACATAATAAGAGAAAATGAACATAAAATATTGAAGAACCGATAATTCCCTCCCTCTGTTTCTGTAGACAGGAAGAAGCAACAGCTTAAAAAATTGACATCTACAACAATTTAATGAAATATGTAGTAGTGTTGATGTAGAACTTGGACAAAAATATCTCAAGTGTCTGGCATTTATTTCATTAATAAGCTTGCTCTCTCACATTCTGTTCTTAAAAAGCTTTCTTGTTGATTTTCATTGTGGAATTTAAGTGCAGTGATCTCAGGCGTGTCTCTTGAATGTAGGTCAGCCATTTAGTGAACAGAAGTCAGTACCATGTGGCTAAGAAACAGTCATATGACTCCATTTAGCAGTAAGTGGTGACTCTTTTTGGACAAAGAATTTGATTTACTATTACAAATAGGGAACAATGTGATGAGTCCAGTGAGACCTACAGCTATGTGTACGGTCATTCACCCAGCATTAGTATTCACAGCTGCAAGAACTGTACTTGGTGGATTCCTCTTTACACATAATGTTGGTCTCCTGGCAGTGAGAAGCACACTTTCTTTTGAAAAAAAAAAAATTCTGACAGAATGCAAACTTGGAAAGTTAATTTTCCTTCCAAAGCTATTCTCAGCCGTACACACCTAACCTTCTTCATGATTTCTTTATAGTTAATAATGTTCACCTTTAACATCCTGCTGGATACATTTTGGGACTCATATAATGGTATGAGAATATTTCTAAAATACTTTTCCAGATTTAAAGAAAAAAAACTATCCATTTATCTCCTAGTATTTTAATTCATTCATTAAAACTCAGCCAAAAAGCCAAACATTTAATATAAACAGGAAGGACCTAGCATTTTCCTGCAGTGCCGAAAATATTAATATAGTTTTTAAATGTTAACGTATCAGAAGTCATGGATACTGATGCTGAAGAGGCATTCAGAGACCTATTTTAGCTTTATGAATTTGAGTAGCCTCGTAGAAGGCAGAAAGCTGCTGACAAATGTAAGAGTAGAAGCCTTTTTCTTTAACAGAATAATATGGAAGTTACTGTGTTTACAGGCTGAGCCAGAGAGGAAGGGCTTTTGTTAAATGCTTGTTTCTCTTTAGACTTTCAGAGACCCAGAAAGGTGTTTTTAATGCCCTGTACTGATGTATGTAAAGGAATTACCCATCCTAATTCCTTTTGATGCTACAAGGCCTGAGGCCTCCTCTGTGCAGAGGACAAACAGAGTATCCAGTCCGTGCCCTGAAGGTCTCACCAGATAAGGGTTTGTTGGAGTTGGTGAAATTCCCAGCACAGACACAACAGGCTGGTGGTGCTGCTGTCCTTACAGTGGCTTAGCTGTACAGGACTGTCCTGTCTCAGAGGGACGTGACTGTCCTGCTCCTCTGCAGCCATGCCCCTGGTGCAGACAGAGTTGGCAGGTGGAGCAAGAAAGGGCCATGACACCAAAATGGCCACAAAAGGAAGATGGGATCTCTGTGCTGCAATGGGGCTGGACAGACTTTTCAGGTTTGGTTTCATCTGTATCAGAGAGGCTGAGTTTGGTTAGGAAGGTTGATAAATTAGTGAGGAGGCACTCCTGAAGGCACTGAGGACACAAGAGACGGCACCGAGAGGGGAGAAGGCAATGGGAAGGGCATGGGAGGATGTAACTGAGGTGACGAAATGCAGCCATAAGTCAAATGTGGTCTGGACAAATAGGTAATTGGTGAACACTAGGCTCTTGCAGTTTCAAGGCAGTAGAAGCCTATCTTCCTAAATATTGTGATGAATTTTTTAAACAAAAAACTGCCTTTTCTAACTATACTCTCACAGATAAACTTTGAACAGACCAGGTGGAGAGAAATTCATCCCCATTTTTGGCAGTATCAGGACGGGCAAAAATTATCTGAACACTGATCCAAGAGGTGTTGGGACATTCCTGGGAGTTTCTGGCTTCACTGCAGGGCAGGGAGCCAGGAGGAGAAGCTGGAAAAGGAGCTTTGTAAAGCTGAGAAGGGCCAAGAAGAAGAAGACCCGTGAAGAAGGCAAGTAAAATTAGGACTTTGCAGAATTGGCATATGAGTAGCAGTCTCAGAAAAAATCAGTGTCAATGTGTTCCAATTAGGCCTGGGTAGACTCACAGATAGGAGCTTTTTCTGCTCTAATTTGGTTGCAGCTATTTGGCTATTAGGTTATTTGCCTGCTCTGGGCAGATGCTTCTTCATTTGGCTGCATTCCTGAGATATGTGCTTAACCATCTACAGGGCTACTCAACAGGAGCACCTTCATGTTATAGTAGGAAGCCTAATCTGTGCTAACAATAGATGACAATTAAAAGCAGATCCCATTATCCTACCACATCATTAGATTTGTCTCTGTTGGTGTGCAGAAAGATGAGAGAAGAGATTAGGTGGTCACTTAATTAGGACTCCTTACTTCTTCAGCTGATCTCAGTCTACTGATGTTTTTGCCTTGGACTGGAGATGACTAAAGGTCATCTAGAAGTATAGGATGAGGAAAAGGGATGGTTTATAGCTGGAGACAACACAAGCCTGATCTCACCTTTATTTTATAAAAATTGTTAGGTTAGAAGTACCAGAGGCTAAGAGGAGAGAGAACATGAGATACGGTCTAATTTCATGCAGCCTACAGAATCCCATCCATTGCTTCATGAAATTCTCACTGCTTGAGAATAAAAAAGGAGAGTATATTTTAGCTTGATACATTGTGAAGCATCATACACCAATACAGACAGTGCTGTATTCCACATTTACTTAGAACTCCCTGTTGCTTGTTTGAGTTCAGAAAGCAAAACTGGAGCTCATTTCAAAATTCTCACCTCATGTTTTCAAATATATCCAGTATGCTTCCTTATAAACTGTAGCAATGTAAATACAGGATCAAATAAATTGCATTTGGCTGCCTGTGTAGAGTTGCAGCATTAGTAAGTGTGCTACACTTTCTGGCACAGGGTAAGACAAAAGCATTTATATATGCATTGATTTCTACAGCCTTTTAAACACCTTGTGTTCAACATATGTGACATGATTAAGAAGTACTCTGTGGTGCCCTCCTGTCTGCCACATTTTGTCACACTCAGAGATAAAACAAAACCAAACCAAAACAGAAAACCTCAGGGCATTTTAGAAGAGCCACATGAGTGATATCCTGGACCTTTTATCCGTTTCATGAAAGGCATTAGTGACTGATAATGATAGCCTGTCAGATAATACCAGAACCAAAAACTAATCTCAGCTTCTTAGCTACCTCCTAACCATTTACTGCAAGGGTTCCTAGAGTTTGAATGCTTGAAAAAGTTCAACAGAGAGAAAGCCATTATTTTGTCACCTTGTTAAAATACAGCTATGGTGGTGCTGTTCAAAAGTGTTTACAGTGCCACAAGGGAAACACAGGTAGTGCAAAGTCACAGTGCCAAAGAGAGCCATATATCTTAATAATATCAATGAAAAAGAGTTTTATAAGAGTAAAATTCTTTTAAAATTAATTTTCAAGGTTTTTCATCTGAAAGAAAATAAATGGAACATAGGACACATGGTTATTTTAAAGCTGAGATTCCCAGTTAAAATATGTGGTAACTTTGTTAGTGATGTCTCATTAGATTATTTCCATAGTAGCAAAACGAGGAAAATTTGAAAATGGAAACCAAAACTGATGCCATCATGTTATTATTCTCATAGCTTTCTGCTGCCTATTATCTTCCTGAGTTTTGTCCTGTATTTCCCTTTTGCATCTGTTCCCATTGGTCTTCTCTTCAACCCCCAACCATCATGCAGCGAATTGTGAATAATTTCCCTTAAACATGTAATCACATTCACCAAACTTTTATCAGAAAAAACCACTTTTCAACTGGAGGAGAACAAATGCCAGCAAAGAGAAGGCATGTGTAAACCCTTGTTTCTTCATCCCCTCCATATGAGTAGTAACTGGTGGAGAGGTTCTTGTTTTGGCTATGTTGCCTGTATGTTTACCCCCAGAAACCCACTGACACCACAGAAGATCTGAGCAAGAACAGTAGTGGTTTTCCCATTATACATAATCAAACAGAGAGGATGGGAAAGCTCCTGAAGTCATAACACAAAGGGAAGAATGGATACAGTTCAGTCTAAACAAGATTTATTTAAGATTTAAGAAGATTTTTTTCCCCTTAGAGAATTATGATGCTATTTTAATGTGTATTTCTGGACATTTAACACATTGCTGCAATCACTTTAAGATGACTTAAACATATGCACAGTTATTATTGTTTATTCTTTCTGTCATCTCATACATTTTCATTCAGCTGCTCTTCATTTTGAACCCTCTTTGATGTATCTTGATTTAGGTCTTGCCAAACTGAGAACTCTTAATCAAGAGAAAAATACTTCAAAAAGATATTCTGGCATTAGGTCTTTTCCCCCTTCTCTCTCTTCTTCTTCACATCCTTATTTTTTTTTTCCTTCTAGGAGGAGAGTGAAAAGAGGGAGGAGAGGATTAAAACATGGACCTTGCTCCTCACAGATGTGATCATACAAAATATTTTGCTGTTGCTTCCCAAAATTCATTGAAGCATGCTTCTAAACTTTTTTTTTGTGAAGCTCATCACATAGTTCATGGCATGTGGGTTAGAAATTGTCTTGTTAGGTACCACTACCTCCTGCAGGGATCTGAAACTTCCAGTATGATGTACCATTGCACCAAACTGTGATGTACCTTTTGTTAGACACCCAGACTAGTAGTTTTATTAATTTTGGCAAATACAGCAGTAGCTGCAGAAATGGTAACTGCACACACTCTCTGATATTACTCTACTCAGGACGAAATCAAGTTCAGTCCTGCAAATTTCCTACTCTGGCCTTTGATGCCTGGAAGCAGAGGCAAGGCATTCAGCAGAGTGAAATAACATCTTCAGGATGACACACAGATTAATGCACACTGAATATTAAGCTGGAATCACTCATGATACTTATGATGAGTTTTGGTTAGTTTCTGGCTAAGAAGACCCCACACCACCTGCCTGGCCTTGTCTGCATATCCTCGTTGTCTGTGTGGTACTGCTTGGGCCAGGATTTCTGTCCTAGAAGTTTTACCTCCTTTTTCCAATTCAAATAGTTTCCCATCTCTGTGAAAAACAACGATCATATCTGAAGAAAAATATTTTCATACTTGGTTTCAACTTGATAAACAATCCTTAACAGATGGACTCATAAAAAACCTTTTCAGCTCTCTGTCAGTCAATAAATTCAATTAAATTGTGCTCCCCTTCCAAATGGGATGAAACCTGATTGGCCCCCAGGTTACCTACAGGCAATTCACAGTTAATGTTCTTGTAATGAATTGTTGTTTGTTAGAAAATTCACTTAATTCACGTAGTGCTGGCACTGTTCTAAGCTACTTCCATTCAAAGTGAGAGACACCTGCATCACAGAAATCTCCCTCTGAGGCACTCACCTACAGCCCTGTTTGCAGTTAATGGAGCATCGCTGACACATGTGGGATATGTTTCATCTCTTCTAGAGATGTCTAAAGTAGATAAAATGAATAAGCTGCTTATTTTTCTCCCTGGTCAAGGAGGAGTCTATGTGACCATACATAAAGCATTTCAGGCAGCCTAATATGGATGAATGAATTTCACACTATCCAAAATTCCCAGTGTAATAAAATTGGGATAAACAAGATTTAATGTGTGAACTCATGATGTGAGCACAGAATGAATAACAGAATGTTTAAAATTAGAATACCACACTCAACTGAGAGTTTGAGTCAGCCACCACTTCCACCGCTTCTGATATTGTTCTGGACATCCACAAAGAAATTAAAGATTGGAACTGGAGCAATCTTGTCTTTTTCTGGATACAGAGCTGAGGAGAAATTTAACCTCAAAGACAGATTTCTGCACTGGGATGAAGATTTCCTCTGTTTTGTGCCAGTAGTTCAGTCTTCGTCTGTGTCATATGTCTAGAGAGGACTTGGACTCAGTGCATAAGAGCCTTCATGGTTTTGGGATAATGTGACTCCTTTTTCTAAAAGAAAGTGTTTTCTTTTAGTGTCCTCTTCTCAGGTCATCTTTATAGCACATCACCTTCTCCTAGCCTCAAGTGTTATCTCTCCCATAATTCTTTGTGAGAGTTTGATATCTCTTATTGATTTTTGGTTGTGTTTACAGTTTTCTTTTTACCTCTTTGATACATTTTATTTCCCATGAATGTTCCAAACTTCTTTCTGAATTGTTCAATGAATACCTGGCTCAACATTTTCACCAGTATCCACAGTTTACTTTCTAGTATATTCTGGAAAAAACACACATACACAGTTTAATTATTTCCTCTTACCTTCTTGCTTGTGGCTCTGGTTTTCCCTGGATTTCAGTGTAGCTACCCTCCTTTTTCTTATGGTACAGTTATTGATTTGTGATTTCCACGTTATTTTGATCTTTAAACATTCTCTCTTTTCATTGTAATTTTTGCCTGCAAACCTGCTGGTGTCTATTTGATACTGCAGTGTCGTTTTGTGTGGATACTCTGTGTCACCATGCTCTTACATTTTAGTTTCATGAGGTAGAAGGGCATAAAAAAATCCAAAATCTTCACTTAAAGTCTCTGGTATATCTCAGAGATATATATTGATATGATATATTACTTAAATGACATAAAAGCTGTCTGTTTTGCAGTATTACTACCAACAGTCAGTCACGAATGAACTATTGATCCTTCATGCTTTAAGGTTTGAATTAGAGGGAATCAGGTGTTTGGAATTAAATATATGTGATGATCCTGCTGAATCAGAGACAAGGATTTGTCCTTCATTTCTATTCCCATTAATCTAGTCCAGCTGAAAGTTTACAAAGCATGTGCTGCCCAGAGAAAAAGATCTATAAAAGGACTCATATCTATTCTGTCCCTGAGTAAAAGAATTAGTAAAGTATTTTGAAAATGGTTTATTTTTGATGGTGTAGATTTCCATAATCTTTTACTGCTCAATAACCTTTTACTGGTTTACAGTTTCACCTTTAAAATCTGCCCTTAGGAAACCCCAGGCAAGCCAGTATTCCTGAAGCAACTTTTCGTGTAATCATAAAATTTCAAATGAATGCTCTTAGGGTAAGGTAATTCAGAAGGTGATTTTAACCCAGCACAGGAAGCCACATCCTACAAAAGGATCTCTTTGAAGGAGTCTAGTCAGGCTTGTACTCAGCATGCAGTGCTGGGGCAGGCCCTCTGTGGAAATGCAGTGATCAAAGTCGGGCTGAACTGAGGAGATTTTTTCCCATGACTGGCAGTGTTTGACGTTAGGATAGCATCACACCCTTGTGACAGCCGTGTCCCTTTGTTGAGCCTTGATGGTTCCACTTCAACCTTTGCCTCTGCCACTCCTCTAGATGCAGGTTAGATAAGTAGTTACCCTTTGGTGTAGTTCCACAGCCCTCTTTCAAAACACCATATTATGTGGAACACACACACACACACAAAAAAGATATTAGATTATCAGTTTAAGCTTCATACACAAATTCCCCAAGCCTAACCTTGTAAATATTTAATGCAAAAATATAGTAAAGATTCTTAGGCAAGCCATGCTGAGGATCCCCATGTAGAACAACTGGCCACTACATTTCTGTGATCAGCTTCTGGATTCTGTCCCACACTGTTCAATTGTTTTGCTTTGAACAATTAAGAACAGCAGATAAGACAGCACCCTTCAATATTTTGTTTAAGAATTTATTTTCTGAGTTCTGAACCACATCACACTGTACAAACTTTTAGGATTAAATTACACAGTGGAAAGTATGATCAAAAGCAAGCTATCCAAAAAATATTACTCAGGGAATCATGATTTTTCATCTCATATATTTGACGAGTACACACCCGTAAGAATTAATGACTCCATTACTTACAGGTAGTTAATGGATTTCTTTCGTTGTTCACACCCAAGCTGTTGGCAAACTGTGCATATTATGTAAAAAATTACCTGATTCAGTCCTAGGCACTGAATCATATACCTGAGCAATGGGCCATTTAAGCAAAATTTCTGCTTCAGGAAAACAACAAAATTCTCTACTCCTGTTAATCTTGAAATGTTAATTACATAAAGGAGAATGGCTTATGCATTAAAAAATGATAGTTGAAAATTTTCCAATAAGGAAAATGGTGTTACAATGACAGCAAAATCTTAGATTGAGACATGTCCATACTTATACAAAACAGACTAAAAAATGGAGTGATTTAGATTTGCTTTTGAAATTAAAATAACACTTTAAAACAAATACACAAGCACTATGAATCATAACATTACAGCAAGGAAAGAAAAAGATATTATGACAGAACAAAAGGTTATGGCTTTAGCAAATCAGAATATTCCAATTACATGTGACAAAATTATAAAATTTTTAATCTATAAAATTATCTTTAAGGAAAATTCAAAATTTTCATTTTTTAAAATTCAATTTTCATTTTTTAAAATTACTGAAACACAGCAAAACCCATGGAATCATATTGCTCAGTTTTGACCATTTGAAATACCTTGCCTTTCATGGATGTTGCTGTACTCTCCAAAGTTCAGCTGCAACTTTGCCCTTACAATTTACAGCCATGTGTTCTGGTAAACTGATTTTCTTAGTTAAGTTTTTGCATTTTACACAAAGTTGTAGACTCACTGGTTCTAGTCAGACCCAAAAGTTACACTTTTCCTGCATTCTGCATTTCAAAATACAAACTTTGGCTGCATCTACGTGTCAGCGAAAAAGAGAGGAAATGTTTCACGTGTAATGAATTCTCATGAGATTGCCACAATGTTAATTCATGTGTTTTACTGCTTTGGGGCAGGAACCCTTGTTAGATTACACCAGTACTGGGGGCATCCCATAGCTACTGGAATAGTACAAGAGTAGTAACAACAATGTTCATTGCTGCTCCTGCTAGAAATAGGATATGAGGATACTGCTAGCAGAACTGGAAAAAATTAGTACAGGAAGCATGCAAGCTGGTGTGAGAAAATTTCCTGACAAGTGTGAAATTGTAAGTTGTGGAATATTTCTCTAAGGGAAGTGGTAGCAACTTCATTGCTTAAGATGCAAGAAGATGTAGAATGAAACAGGACAAGTTACTAAATATTAAACCGTAGGAAAAATTTAGACAAAGGGACTGACGAATGTCTTAAATCTTTCTATCACTGAATTTTTCATAAAAATAATATAGATGAGGATTAAATTTTAGGTTTCTTTGAAGTTTCATGAATCTATATAATCTTTTTCAGTGCATTCTTTCAAATCAGACATATGTCCCTCCATGCCTCCCTGAAGTCACCTGCCCTGGCCCCCACGCCTTAATGAGAATGGTCATAAACCACTAACTGCTGAAGCATCTCTGTACTTGAGAGCATGATAATTAAATTAATTCACTTTATATATGTATAATAGGTGTAAGTTTAAATAACTGTGTTCAGAATTTTCTGTGCACTCCTGTTTGCAGAATTCATGTGACTGTTGGGGTAGAATATGTCCAGATTGCATTTACAGACCATATCACCTGGGGTCAGTCTAGCCAAGGCTGTCCTAAATTTTCTCAGCACATTAGAGTGAATTTTGCTCTCTCCTTCCTCCTGTGTCTGGGGTGACCAGCTTAGGCTTAGGGGGCAGTCAGTGGAGAAAGAACTGGGAAAACCAGGAGAGGTCAAGGGAGCTGGCCTAGGGAAGTTACAGCAAAGTAAGAGACCTGAATATAGCTAGCAAATGTCCACATATTTCCAGTAGTCTGGGTTTGGGATGTGTCCAGGGAGGAAAAGGAAACCAATGAACGGGTGTAAGTGGACATCTGCCCGTCTCTTAGGAGCAGCAGGCTGGAGAGTGGCAGTGAGAGTTTCCAGAGCAGGCAGTATTCTGGCTGGAGAAGGAAAAGAAGGAAGGTTTCTACCCTAAGAAATCTCCTGCCTATAACACAGCCCTAGATCTAGAATGGCCAGCTCACCTAGTGGTGAGCTGGCATCATTTGATATGTAGTTTATAGTGTAACAAAAAACTGATAGCATATCCCAGCATTTCAATGTGGAATGCAATATAAAAATGGCAGAATAGCAGACTACTTGGAGACAACATCCATAGTGAATACTGAGTAGTAAAATCTTTTCCCTTGGAATTAAATTATCTGACATAATGCAGTCAAAATGAAAACATTTAGCTCTTAGGGAAGGATCTGATAAGAATACACGTTTGAATTTTATTGTATTCTGATAGCTTTCTCGGTTGATTTGCAGAAAAGACTTATACTCCACCCTGCAGTACCATACACAAGGAAATAGCAGCTTTAATGAACAATGAGGAATGTCCTTTGTGACCTTGTTTTGTAGAGCCCTGTTTAAAAGTATAAAAGATTGTCGAATTATAACAGAATAATCTTCACGGATCTCAACTTTCTATTTCCAACTTCTACAAGTGTAGTGTAAAGTGTAGTCTTGATTTCAGTTTATTCATGCAAGGAGAACTTCAGCTCAGATTCTTCTACAGCAATTCAGTATTTATTATCAGTCTTTTATTGCATTTGATCTCAGTCAACCACAGCTGGGTGAGGTTTATCCCATAGTTGTTACACAGAATATACATAATGAATAAGTAAGCTCCGTTGTTCTCATATTTTCAGGGTAACCATTTTCCATAACCTAATACTTTTAAGGACTGGACTTCAAAGGCCATTACTGCTGTAAATATTCAAATCCTTAAGATGGGCAGTAAAGCAAAATTAATTTCTAGCTAGAACCCAGGCTCCAAAGGTTAATAATCTCAACCATTTTTTTAGATAAAGGTTTGGTGCCCAAGATAAAGGAGTTGCTTGAATTGCTTGTTTGCTGCTGCATAGCACCGTCACCTGAAGGTAGAAAAGATCTGGAAGTAAATGAGATTGCTTACTCTGCTAGGACAATGTCCTGTCCAAAAGAGCTGGTTTCCAGGAGCTGGCCAGTGAGGCCCTCTTTACTGCCTGACCATTTCACTGAATGAAGGTGGTAGATCCAAATCAGTGGTGTTCCATTTTCTCCTATATGCCTGCCAGCTTTATGCAGCTTTCCTCATCTGCCTATGTTTGCTAGTCTGGTTTTCACTTTCGGTTCTGAAAGTATTGGATAGAATATATGACCAGAGATTTAGGAGGCTTGAGAATGTCTTTTAGAGTCATGAATATCTGTGCTCCCATATGTCTCTTCTGACCTTATATATTCTGTTCCTTATAAATGCTTTTATGGAGGCGGTGCCCCTTCTCATGTACTGTCATCTGCCTCTGACCTATTTGACACACTTCAGGAAAGGATTTGATCTCAGTAAAGTACTGAGATATTGCTGCTGGAGGCGACAGATATTTTATGAGTTCTAAATTCAGGAATATTATCACCAGGCATTGTACTAAACCAGAAAGCAGCTATTAAGCATTCTATCTCTTAATGCAGTGTTTGAAGTCATATGCTGATATCCCTGGAATGGTGTCAGATTAAATCTCCTGGACCCTGAGTCACTGGTCTATTTTATTGGACAGCTTCTCTGCAGCTATTAGTGTGTTTCATGTACAGTGGTTGGTGTTCTGCATCCTGCTGCCTACCTCAGGCTATTGACTCTCAGCAATTTTTTGTTTGTGACCTAATGGTTTATTTTTAGTTCTGCTTGCACTGCTGTAGTGATCTCTTACTTTTCTTGGAGTCTGTTTAGCTCTTAAAATATTACTGACTAACTGGTAACTCCTTCCTTTCTTGGTAAACTTTTGTTGAATTCACTTAGGTGATAAATTTCATAAATCTGAAGCTTCACAGGGAACGTTGATAACCTCTGAGTGTACGTGGTAATATATATATATATATTGTCTTTTAATCTAAGTTACAAAGCATTTACTCATCTCTTCATTACAAAAAGTTTTAATGCTTTTATTGTTTATGACAGGCTTAGAATTCAGAAGGGAGAAGGCCTTGGGCTAGAGATGGGTCTTTTCTTGCTCCCATGCAATTCCAGAGAAGTTTAGCAGAGATATAAGCTGCTAGAAATCACTGTTTCTTGTCTCATACTTATGTTCTTCAGAGAAAGGTTAGTATCCTGCACAGAAGAAGTGTGCACAGAACATAAACATTTTAAATAGCTGGGTTAAAAAATACTGTCAAAGGAAAAGCAGCAGCAGCAACAGCTGCATGGAAACCAAAGGCTGACAGCCTCAGGAAGGTAACTAGAACCAGACCATCTTATGAAAATAATTTTTCTGCCCCTCAGAAACCCAGCTGAAAAGATTCAGCTTTGGCTGTAACGGTCTGTTCCTGTAGTTTGAGACAATAACTTCCCCTCTTTTTGCCAAGTGCATGGGACAATGAAGATCTCTGCAATGTTTTATGGATTACACTGGTGTGATTCTGTCTGAGTTTTGTATTCATGGTGACCTGCAGCCCAGCCAGGGTCCAGACAGTAATCCAGCCTGCCTATCCCTGTAGGCAGCCCATTGTCAGGTGTCTGCCCCTTTCCTTTGGTAGTTCCTTGTCCCCATGTGCTGTGGAATGGAAGTCAATCTTCCTGCATATGCTCTGCTGTGATCCTGGTGTAAATATGGCTGGGCACACAAAGCCTTCCTCAGACCCCAGAGGAGGCCTGAAGGGGATGAGGTGTGGTCAGTATAACAAACCTCACCGTAGGAGGTGGTGGCAGTCCACTTTTTTGTATGATGACCTTTCCTATGGTTTTAACATTTAGGAAAGAAATCTAAGGTTAAACGATTTCACTGCTTTTCTGTCAAGTTGCAATGTTGTCCCTATCAGCCTGAAGAGTGTCCTGGTTACTAGCATAAAACCAAGATCACTTTTGTGTGTTTTCCAGCTGGCTGCAGGACTTATGCCTGTCTGGCCTCATGGTGGCTCAGATTAAAATAAAAGAGAGAAAAATCTCTTTACATACAGGTGTAAAAAAATTGCCTTATCATGGTGGTCATGAAACTAAACACTGGCATGGTTGTAAGGGGTAAGTAGCACATCCTTCTCTGCACCTTTCAGTGTCCCTCTGCAGAAGTGAAGTAAGCAGCAAAATAGAGGCATTTGCCACTTTCATACCAGTCCACATACGATTTGGTGGATGCTCTCCTTTTGATATGCCTCTATAAGATGGACCAGAAACCCTTCAGCAGGCCTCCAAAGGCATCTTGCTCTCTTTGCTGATTGAATATGGAACTTAAACCAGTTTGCTTAGGGTGGGTTGGATGGTATGCCTCATTTCACTTTTGGGATGTGTTTGTGCCTGCCAAGATTAACTTGAAGCAAAGGGAACTGCAAGTACTGTCAAGGAGGAAGTGAGACAATGGCATGGAGATAAGGCATCTTTGGGTATAACGTCAAAAAGTTAAACAATGGTCGAGCAATTGACTGGGAGAATGTTAATTCTGGGTGCCAAGCAGGGCTGCACAGGCTATTTTCTATGGCTAAGGATCAAACTGAAGCATTTATCATTTCAGTTTAGAAAGTCTGAAGTAAAGTGAGATAAAGACAGAGCTTGGCAGGCAGCATCTTCATATAGTACAGGTGATCAAAACACACTGTGTCCACAACTGTGCTGCCCCAAGGGGAGTGAGAAATAACAAAATGAATAGGGGTACTAAGCTTGCCCTTTTTTTTTTTTGTTTCTGCTCACTGTGGCCTGATTCAGAATAGTTAATGAGTTTCTCTGTAAGAAGCTGAGTTAAGTCTGCAGCCTGTGGTCACATCTATAGGCAGTGTTTTCTGGAAGGGGCAAAGGGTCTGTGATGTGGAGAGATGCAGCAGATTCCCAGGTCACTGGTGTGGAAGCAGGGCTTTGATTAGCTGGTGGGATTTCTGCTGAGAGAGTGTGCCCGTCCCATCTGGACTGTGAGCAGGGTGGAGGACTGTGTAGGTCCCAGCAAGTCACTGGTGCATCTGGAGGCCAGGGAGGAGGGTGTGTGAGTCTGGGGGGTTTTTAGTGTGGCAGAGGAGTGGCTCCAATTCCCATATTTTCTCCATGTGCTAGTCTGCTGCTGGCTGGGACGGCAAAAGGAAAATTTCTGATGCGTGGCAAACCCAGCTGGCCCTGCCACATCAGTCAGGCAGAAAAAAGGGGAAGATTTCATCAGAGATTGAAATATATTAACCCAGAGACCCAGTGTAAAGTGCCGGTTGCCACAGATAAAGATGTGAAGGGAGATCAGCCTGTCATCTCTCGAGGATGTGCACAGAAGGAAGGAAAGGGCAGAGTTCACCTTGAGGCCAGGATATCTAGTGACACCCTTAGTCCTACAGATGAAGGGATGGAGGACTCTGTTCTTAGGGTTGAAGAATATGAGTGTATCTCTGATGGCAATATACATTGGGAAGAGGAGATTACTGCATACAGTACAGTTTATTCCTCCTTTTAATTGAACAGAAAAGAAAAATTTAAGAAATTGTATTAAGCCAGCTCTGTTAACAAGGATGTTATTCAAGATTGCAGAGAGAGGAAGTGAGAACCTAGGAAATGTCAAAACAATCACTTCCTCTGAAGCTGTAATCAATTCCTTGCATGTATGTGTTATGATACAGTTCTTCAGTTGCATGGCAGTGTGGTCTTTGTCTACAGAATTCAGTGCACAGCATAATCAGTACAAAGCATGAGCTGTTAATGAACAAAAATCCCACTTTCTATAAAAAGAGATAAGTTTAAAAATGCATTCCAGCACAGCTAGTTGGTTTCTATCCAAACAATCAGTACTAGTCTCCAAATAAAAATACCTTAATCCATCAGGGAACTCTTGGGATTAAAAAACCCACCTATCTAAACAGAAAAATAAAATCTAAATATGTCCACAAAGCCTTGTTGCCGACATATGTATCACTTTGCTAAATAAAACTGACACTCTGTGATATTGGAGAAGTGATTAAGAGCCTGAAGTGTATTCTTCCAGTGGAAAAAGCTATATATAAAGGAAAAGGAAACAAGAGGACTTTCAGTTCATTTGTCCCTATTCATAGTTTATGTGACAAATAACTACAAGCTCAGATGTTCCAGGACTGCAAGTTTTTAAGTCACCTTTAACATTTTTTTGTATTTGATAAGGTTGCCTTTAAGGTGCCATAACCCAGAGTTTTTAACATCTGTCCAAGGGAGTATTTATTTGTGGGTTCATTGGCCACATCCTGCAGACACTATTGCCATATGCTGAGGTAGTTTACAAGAAGTATAAATCCTGTCCAAATATCGTTTCTCCTCGTAAACAATTTCAAATGAAAGAGGTCAAGGCTGATGTCATCAGGCACTGAGAGCTGTGAAGAGAGGCAGAGTGCTGTTCAAGAGGCACCCTCTCTACTAATGTGGGAGTCTCACCATCAAAGTCCTTAACACTTTTTGCCTAGGTCTGTATAGCTGGATCCAAGACAAATTTCTACCCCTGTGGCCAAGACAAATTTCTACCCTTTCCTGTACCAGGTTAAAACTTAGGCAGGCGTGCTTTCATACTTCTCCTCATTCCCCTCTTCTCCCCATTTCCCCCTACACAATCTTCTCCCTGCAGCAAGGAAGCCAGGGCTGGGCAGCAGGTGCAGAACAGCAGGGGCATGGCCAGGGACAGCTGTGCACCAGGGCAGTCCCCCCTAAGGGCAGAGACAGCACAGCCTCTGCAGCAGCAGTTCATCCATAGGAGCTGTCCTCCCTGCAAAAGTGAAAGGGGGAGTTTCCTCAGGGGAAAAAGCAACCCCTATTTTCCTCCAGGAAAATGGAGATGACAGACAGCTAGATCCCTGTAGCTAGTCTGAAAAGATGTTGCCAGGTAAAGCAAAAGCACCCATGCAAATATCCCTCTCAGCAAGGTAAAAGGCTCCAATTTGCAAACAGATATAATTTTCATAATTCTTTCATAGAAAAGAGCCCATAAATACACATGCTGGTGGCAATTCAGGAAAAATCCTCAGAATATGAAACTGAAGGAAGCAGGCCTAGTCTAAAAGCACCTAACCCAGCTCAGAGTGAACTCTAGTCATAAATAACAGAACTGGTAATTTTTTACTGCTACTGTAAAAATCCCACATCAAAGAACTGAAACGAAACTTGTCCAGAATTCAGAATTTCCCAAATTTTTAGAACTTGAAGTTTCAAATTCTCTGAAAACCAGATTTTGTGTTCTGAACCCAGTTAGGTTTATTGGTTTGGTCTTCAGATTCATAATGCCTGATGAATACACCGAAAAATAACCTTCTTCCTCTAATATATTTTTCTGAGCACAATAAGCCTGAAATACATCTCTTGATATCACTTAGTTGCTCCTTTACCCTGATAAAATTAGCTAACACCTCGCAGGGGCTTCATAAGCATGACAACGTTTTGATAATGCAGCTGAGGCAGGAACTGTGTGCACCACACTGCTGTAACAGTGCTATTCACATTCTGTTAATGTACCCCAAACTGAATTGCTCTCTATTGTTGTACTTTAGCAGGGAAGAGATGATGGTGTTTTTCTATCATTTCTATTTTCTATTAGGATCTCTATTGTGTGCAGCTGCTGCAAGCTGCAGCCCCCCTTTCAGCCCTGAGTATCATTTGCCTTCTCTGCATTACATATTAAGAGGGGACAGAAATTCAAGGGGGGGATGATCACCAGCTCACATGGCAGCCCATGTGTGCAGCCTGGATACAGAGCAGCATCCTAACCAGCTTCCCAGCAACAAGTGGTCATAAACAGAAGACTTGGATCATGTGATGAAGCTGATTAGGGTGTCACACAGAAAACAAACAAAGTAAGTTTTGGGTGGCTGGGGAATGATATTTAGTAGTCTGTTAGGGTGACCAGAAAGAAGTAGATTTTATTCAGTAGTATTTGAAAAAGGAAAATATCTGTGTTTGTGTATTGACCTGAATGCTTTAGAGCATAAATCAGCAGAAGAGGGACAAGGGCAGGGAAAGGCTCTAGGATTCTTTTGAGAAATGGTGAACTGGGGGCAGGGACACTAGCACAGGAATATCCAAGGGTTGATTAAAAATGAATTGTTTTGTGAAACAGCAGTCCTGATCTTCAAGTGGTGAACTCTTTTAGCTTTATACTTCTCAAATCTGTCTTATGTCTTTCCAAAGTTATCTACAAAGCTATACAAATTTCATGTCCATTCATTTTTTAAAGTGGAATACAGCAGAGAGACCTAAATCATAAGACTATTTTTTTCTTGCTTAGTTCTTAGGCAATACAGTAATGTGTTTCCTTCAGAGAGGCAGATGCATCACCTGATCACCACTCTCATTCACTGTGGTTGCTGTGTTACGTGTAAATTTCCAGCCCCAGTTAGTGGCAAACCAAAGACTGCAGTTTTTCATTTCAGCCAGCCTGCAGATCTGGTTTGTTGTCCTTACACAGCTGACCTTAAGCATGAAGTGCTGCTCTCCAGGTCTTGTCTGTACCTACATGAAAAGAGGCCTGTCTCTCCAGCACTTATTTACCACAATCCCAAAGAGACTTCTAGAGTAATAAATAATTTCAAATCTGTTCTTTGTCTCAGGAAAAAAAAAAAAAAAGAGCAATACTCAGAAATGCTCTTTATGCAGGCTCACTAATTTTCCTATCCAGTGAAGAACTTCTTTTGAGGACCAAATGGATTAAATGCTCTTTGGTCTTTTCCTCCTGTTGGTCTAAGTGACATAGCATCTTCCTTTATATATAGCAATGGATTGACGCATATCTAGGCTTAACAGGAACGGGTTAGCTTTAATTCCATGCATAAACAATAGACTTGTTTATCAGCACTAAAGGCTGAAAGCCATTCACTGTTCTTCATGGTATTTAGCCTTTACCACGTCAAGCACTAACGATTTTGAACAAGGCAGACAATTTTCCCTTGCTCAGTCGGCACTCTGAGCTCCTCTGTCTGCTCTCCACTGCAATTAACATTGAAATAATGGCGTGTAACATGCTCGTCATAGAGGGAAGACATGCAGTAGATTTTCAGAAAGACATTTCTGATGTGGAGATGAATTATTTCTGTATCTTAACTGTAGATTTGTCTAATAATTCTGTCATCTCACCCCCTCCTTCTGTCCTATGCCAAAATAGTAAACCCCCAGAAATCAAATTGCCATTTTTAAATTCTAGAGCATTAGTTTATTTGTACTTTCACGTCCTTTAATAATGTGTCAAAACCCCTGAAATTGTGTTCACAGTTTGATCAAAGTGTGTATTTAACACTCAATCTGCCTCATTAATGGCAGATACTGAACTTTACCATCAAGAGGTATACATGTATATGTATCCTACCCTCAAAAATCCCTGAACTCATCTTCAAACCTGGAGCCTATTTCCACACATTAAATACTATGGCAATAAGTCATAGAATCTTCCCTTTGTGTTCCTGTATTATACTTCCAATATATTTGGATGCTGAGTAGCTAGGAAGATGTGCTTACAACTGATAAGCAGGAATGAATAAGCTAAGAAAATTCAACTATTTCTGAATATGGTGAATAATTCTCCATCAGTTCTAATGCTATAACACCACATCTGAAGTCATAAAAGTCACAAATTGCTGCAATTAAGAATTTCCATTTTCTAGACTGAAATTCCAATTCTCAAATTCCTTATAAATCTGTGCAATACACAGCTTTTCTAAACATGTCTTGTCAATCAGTCTCCACACCCAGTGATGCTGGTTGCAGCTCTAATATCTCTGATAGTGCATTATTTTTCATCTTACTTGCAATATAACAACCGAAAGTTTTTCAGTTAGAAATTTTGTTTCATGTACAGGCAACTAGATTTTTCAGTTACTTTATTAATGGTAGCAGTGGCATACATTACTTATCTTGTTAAAGTAGTATCACTAGAAATTGAAATATAGATGAGTAAAAGATAAATTAAATATTGTGTGTATGGGGAGAATATGATCTGGAGTATCTAGAAATGTCTCTAACCACACACACACACACACACACACACACGACTTTATAGGACTGGAATATCAAATGATAAGATGTGAAATCCTAAGTGTAATTTCTTTGCCTTTTCATTTGGTGTTGTGGTAGTGCAGATTAGTGCTCTATCTCCACACTCCTATGCTTGTTGGATATCTGGCACGCCCAGCTGTTCATGTGTTTTCTCGTGTATGTGCTTTTGTTTTTTGACCTATTTAACACGTGGTGAGGGAAAAGTGAGTGGCATGTTTCCACATATGCATTTGAACTACATGGCTCCCTGGGTGTGTATGTGAGTGTATGTATGGCTGTGTGTGATGGCTGACAGCAGAGATCACACGTGCAACCATGTAATTTAGCCTTATGAATGAATATCTACTTCCAGCTTTATTGTTTTTCAGACAACGCTTTTGGGCATGTTGTGTTTAGAATGGGCTCGCCTGGCATTAATTTTCTGCAGCTAATTCCCTTCAGTGTCTCATTTAAATGTACCCCATTTGCTGTGCATTTGAAGCTGAAGGTCTCTCTCATGATAATGTACAGCACAGCCCCACAACCTGCCCCCATGATGCCAGTATTATCTGAACTTTACATGACTACCTGTCTTAAATTTTACCAGCTCTTTCCGTGACTGAAATGTGTGTAATGGTATATTCCTTGTCTACTGTTTGTTTCACAGTAATTGAGGATGTGCTCCATAGGACAGTTTTAAATGCAATATGCCAGAGAACTGTTTTTTCCTATTAATCATCTTAGCTGAAATAATAGAAGCATTTTAAATTTCGAATGCCAACTGTTCTTTTAAAAGCTAAATGTCTTCTGTGCCTGTCTGTTCCTCTTAGTGAAGAAGAAAAAAAAAAAAGTATTGTGATGATTAGATACTTTGGGGCATCTCACAGAAATGCTACTGTTTTGCAGAACATAATGAGACATAATATTTTCCAGGAACTGCAAGGAAATTACAAAGAAACATAAGTCACCCAGGTGTGCTGCAACTCTGAAAATGAAGCATAATGCTTGATGACAGCTGAGGCAGAACTGCTTATTTACAGTAAAACATTTTAAAATTCCTTTTATTTTTAGCTGCGCTCATCTTATTTATTTAAGAGAAGGGGAAAGTGGAATTTTGGTTTTCCAAAATTTTAAGTTCTTATTATGACTCATCATGTAATGACAGCTGGGGGATTATACACACTTAGGGGCAAAGCCACTTGAATTCAAAGAATTTGAGGCTGTGGATCTCACTATTGTTGTGGGATCTTTCAGAAATATGAAAGACCAAGAGAGAGATCTCATTGATTCAAAGAATAGATATCTTCTTGCCTTGGACATGGAAATGGAAAGCAACTAACTCTGAGGAAAATAGCTGCAATTAACTGCATAATAATATTTTGTCCAAGATTAGTATTTCTGGAGGAAAAACGTGCAGAGTCTTTTGGAGTCTCTGAATTCCTGATGGCAGCTCTTTTATGGCCCAGCAGCTGGTTGCCTTTTTTAGGGATGTCATGGATGCTAGAGATTCAGCTTAATCCCAGTTTGAAGTTTTCTTCCCAATCAAAGGCTGAATAGGTATTGTGCTTCCTACCTTACTAAATGCTTGCTGAGATTATCCTCTGTCACTTGCTGCTTATTATCACTGTATCTCCAAAGAACCATCCTCTCTGATGCAGTGCTTTTAGAAGTGTTATTTCATCATTGAAAAGATGGATTCCAAATGAAAAGGCACTCTCTACAGAAATAACATTTCATCTCAGGAAGATAAAAGGAGCTGCCTGTGGCTAGGTCTGGATTGTGCTACTTTTCTTGCACTTCCCTATTGATTTTTGAGCTTCAGGCCTTCTCTTGGCTTAAAATGGGGGACAATGTGAATTCATAGAGGCTGCAACCACAGAAAGAACTGAGACAGTTTGAGATGGAGATAAAGACCGATTCTTGGGGTACAAGATGATGTCTAAAGAGAATCAGGGGCCGGGGAGAAAGGAGAAAGCAGGATGAAGAGCAAAACAGAAGGAAGGAATGTGAGGTCAAGCCTTAAAATGACTTGTTCAAGCTGTGGTCATGCACGGCAAACCTGTGTCCTATCCCACTGAAGCAATGTCATGAACAATAAATCTTCTTGCCAATTTACAGTAACAACAACGTTTGGACTCGTCAATTCCAACAAAACTGCTTTGGCTTCTGTACAGTCTGAGAAAAAAAATATCCTCCTGCAGTCAGACATCAGGCACACACTGTTCATAGGTTTAAAGAGTGCTTTGACCTTGTAGCAGCTCTGAGTCAACATGCAGAGCAAGGGAACTTCTGTGAAGGAAAGACGGACATAAACACTCACAGGCTCATAAACTGGAACAGAGTTACAAATGCTCAGCTGTTATGCACCTCTTCATTCACCTCTGCCCTGAGTTGTGAACGCCCTAAACTGCAGTGAGGCCACCTCCCATATGAGTGCAGTTGTACCTAGCGTTTGCTGCCAAATGGAACCAAGTAGATCACCCTACTTTGTTATATTGTGGTCCTTTACATCTCTGAGGGAAAAAATATCTGCTATTGAGAAGTGATTTCTCTGCAATACTGCAAATAGCAAAGAGCACTTAGGACATATCGGCAGTATTTTGCTTTCCTTGAGACACAGCAGCTCCCCCAGTCTTCCTCTCTCCCACCATCTTCCAACTGATATTCACATCCGGCACAGTTAGGGTGACTTAGTCGTGTCTCTGGTGGGTTTATGAGGATTAGATTGTGTCAAAAACATGCTGAACGGTATTTTTTACTGAAAAAAAAGTTGACAATAAAGAAGCCAATGCTTTCTGCCAGCTAGGTCTCCTGAGCTGCCTGATTTCTACTTCTGAAGGCTCCCTGATATGCCCAGCTTCTGAGGTTGACACATTCCTGATCTCTGACTTGATGGCTCCCAGCTACTTAGCTCACACCTCTGTTGATTTCACAGCAACCAGCAATCTGGATGATTGAGACCTTTACCCAAACCATTTTTTGAATATTCCTTTGGTCAAAAATTTGGCATTTTTTAATGACAAAAGGGTTTTCCGTTACACCATCCACACGCAAGATTCTTCTTTCAGAATGGGGCATTTCTGACTGAGGGAAGAATCTTCTTCCATTGTGGTGCACGAGGCACATGGAACATGTGTGCTGGGTCTCTCAGGCCTCATAGTTGGTATGTGAAAGTGTGGAGCTGAAGCAAGGATGCTCAGTGTCTGAGTTTTGACAGGTCTGCAGTTACAGTCACATACAGCTTTTACAGAGAAATAAATGATAGCTCTTTATTCAACATATGTGTGTCCTATAAGTTTTCTCACTGCAGGTTAGCACAAAGGACCCATAACACAGCCATATAGTAGTCCATTGCACCAGGGCCTGTGCCATCTCCAAGAAGAATATATTCTGGGAAAACTGGGAAGCAGCATAAACACTTGAGGTCTGTTAGTCTGATGCCAAGAAGCTGGTGTTTCTGGACGTCTCTTTTTGCGTCATAGGAATGGTTACTAAAAGGGTACAAATTAGAGACATCTCAGAGATACTTCAGTCCCTATCTAGTCCTAGATCCCCTGAACTAGGGAACTGCAAGATTTTCTTCCCATTTGATGATCTAAATCGTCATTAAAAATATATGACAGGCTTCATGAACCGAGAAATAAAACTAAGTGTAAATTAAAGAATGAGATAATTTAAAGGAAGACATCTGTCTTAAAAACACACACAGTTGTTCAAAAACATTATCACTTTTGACAATCTTCATTATAAAGCAGTTCTAGCCTGAGTTGGGTCCTGACTGGACTTCATGCTATAAAATATGAGACAAAGAGTTTGGAATAGAAGGTTAAAATGCTGCAACAGATAAAGAAAGGCAGGAAGATTAATGGGGTATCATACTGATTTTGATCAGTAATGCACAGAGATCTTATCTCACACACCTACTAAACAGCTCAGAAAAGAAAGGAAAGAGGGAAGATTTGAAGGCCTAACTTGGAAGGGTAGCAGAGGAAAGGCATATTTACTTGCTGAGGAGGACAGCATTTGCGTCACAACCTTTATTCAATATTTTAGTTTTTCTTATTTTTCCATGTGTAGCCGTAAGCCTTATGCTGTGGTGATCACTCAAGCCCTGTTCTGAATTCTTAAAACAGTTCCTGACACAGTTTTGGCTCATACCAATTCCTCTGGCAATGCCTGAGCACAGGAGTCAAGCTAGGCCAGGAACTAGTCCCAGTAGAAACTGTGGAGAAGTCCATGCTCTTTTGGAAGCTGAGAATGGACAGATGCACTCCATGCAGTTGGTCAGTGAGTGGTCCTGGGAGCACTAAAGAGCTGTAGACCGTATTCAGAACACAGCTCATGCTGGCTCCAGTTACACTTGGAAATGGACCAGTGCTCTCTGTGTTAGATCTCAGGGTGTCAAGCAAAGGGCTCCTGTTACAGCTCACTGCCTGTGAATGCTGATTTGAGGGACAGAGCTTGTATCACATTGATACGGCTGAAAAAGGGACAGAACTCAGTTCTCCTGCCTCTTCTGTGTAAGTTCTCACTTTCTTTTTATTTCCTCCCCTATTACTGACTGGCGAGCTTATGCAAAATTATCTCAGCTGGAAGAGAAGATGTAGGTGTTTTTCTGTTCTCCCTGGGTAATTTTTAATTGATGATTCTCACATATAAAACATGTGAATGTGCAGGGGAGCAGACACCTTCTCATCTTACCCTTTTCTAATTGTCACCAGTTCTTTGTTCACTTACTTCAATGCCTTAATCAATTGACTATAGAGTCAGTCCCTACTTGCTTGTTCTCTTGCCTGTACAATTCTCACATTTTTTTCTTGTATTTTGGCTTATTTCAACAGAGGCTTCAGAAAATGAATTACAGAGCAGCTCTCTTTTGAACTGAGGTGAGTTGCTCAGGGGTTAGAATATTTCCTGCAAGATAAGATTTGTGAATTCAAAGTATCTTTGAAGTGCTACAACCACTTCATAGGTGTTGCTTTTTCCAAAAGCATGGGCATTCCCACAATCACCAGATACTAGTCGTGAGAAGAGTTTTTCTGCTGGGACATAAACAATGCACCAAGGTAGTGAGGCTGAGTTTGTGTATCATACAGGCTTTAGGCTTTTTAGGCACATAGTATTTTATATCATAGAACCACACAAAAATTGAGGTCAGAAGGTAATCCCCTAGTCCATCTCCCCACTCAGGGCAGGGCCAACTTCCTAAGTTAGGTCAGCTTGCTCAGGGCCTTGTACAGGTGAGCACTTTGGATCTCAAAGAAAGGAGAACCCACTGTTCTCAGGGCCCCTCATCCAGTGCTCCACTACCTGTATTGAAATGTCCCATTCTGAAGTGTGTGATTCACTGCATTTTGTCCCTATATTGTGCACCTCTGAGAATTGCCCTCTATGATCCCTTTTAGGCACTGGAGGACAGTCCTCTTCATGCCTTTTTCCCCTCCAGCTAAATAATTCCAGTTTCTTTAGCTTTTCTCCTCTACGCTTTAGAGCCATTATTCTCTCTTTGGCCCTCCAGAGAACTCTCTCTGGTTTGCCTTGTATGAAAGGGTCCCAAACCTCACAGAATATTCCAGAAACAAGCTCATGAGTGATAAATAAAAGGAAATAAACACTGCCTTTGACTTCTTGCTTGTCTTCCTGCTGCAATAATAATCCACTCATTCATATTCAACTTATTCAGTGTGATCCTCCAGAATATTTTCTGCAGAGCTGCTATCTAACCAGACAGGTCCCAGCCTCTATTGCTGCATGAGGTTATTCCATCTTACATGGGCTTTGTGCTTGTGCATTTTGGCATCATGACTTTCTGCCCAGTTCATTTCTCCAGACTTTGGTTCCTCTTGAATGATGACCCTGCCTTCCAGTGTGTCAGCAGCTTCCTCCAGTTTGGTGTCATCCATGAGGGTGCTAAGGGTGCCTTTCTTCACATCACTCAGGTTGCTGTTAGGTATACTGCCCCAGAACTGAATCACAGAACACACTCATAATTGGCCCCCAGCTGCACTTTGCACCATTGAATACAACCCTTCAAGCACAACAGTCCAGCAGTTCTTCCCACCAGCCTCGTGTCCATCCACCTCCTCACATCTCCTCAGCTCTGAGGACACTGTGAAAGCATATTTCCAAAGCCCTATGGAAATCAAGGTAGGTTTACTTTTCTCCCCTTATCAAGTCTTTCATCCCAGGGGCAATCAGGCTGAACAAACACAATTTTCCTTTGGTAATTCTGTGCAGATTGTTTCCAATCATTTAATACCCTTCATGTAGCAGGGAAAGGCTTCCACAAACTGTTACTTATGATGTCCTAGACTGCATCCACCTTCTGAAAAAAAAAATCCTTGGAAACAACAGCAACTTCTTTCCAGCATCTGAGGCAGTAATTTTATTGTGTTAAAATGTTAACATAATTAAATTTCCACATGTGCAGTGAGGAGAATAACAACATTGGGTATTTATTTTCAGTCTTGATGGCTGTGTGTAACGTACAGTATTAAAAGGGTTAACAAGCAGGCTTTGTGCTGTTTCTCATTAGGGCGAGTTCAGTATTCAGGTTGCAGGCTTAAAGGCCATCTCATATCACATGTATACTGCCACATATGTAATTTGTTGGGTAGGCCTGGTTACATTGTGGAGATGGCATAGAAATTCCTAACAATCTTTCCTGCCCATAATAGCTTTCCAGAAGACAGAACATAATGCTGCCCATGCACGTTAAATCTTTGGATGAGCTAATATGAAATACTTCTGCTGTTCTAATTTCCTTTTGTGTGTATTTTTTCCTGGCTCAGACTCAGTGACCTAATTCTTTTCTTCATTCTGTTCAAGGTTTTTTATTTTTTCCAAGCTAGTTACATTGGACTCTTCTCCATTGTGGAAATTGTGCCTTTATGCTGTTTTGTATTAGCATATTGTCTCTATTTTGTATTGCATAGTTGCACTGACTTCCCTGTTACTCCTTTGTCTCCAGATCTGAGTTTGAATACTAATAATTGTATCATGGCATCTCCCAAAAATGATGACCAAGACATCCTAGTGGGTATAGTTCTTGTCCACTAGGGAATTATTGCAAGCCCACAGGAAGATCTTCTGGAGTTTACATTGAAAAGATCCCATTTAAAAGGTAGCACCTAAAAGAAAGCTGTTTGCTTTCCTAGTCTCTTGACTGGAAAGATGAACCAGTCGGTGTTTCTTTATCTTGCTTTTGAAAGCTACATGAAGATTTGTCCAAAACCCTTTTTCACAAGTTTATGGTCCTACATTTAACTAAACAAAATGCACAAACTAAAGGCTCCTTAGTTTTCATAATTGTGAAATCCTCAGGCTAGTATATGCATGTCTCCCAGCTAGACTGAGGCATGCTTAGGCCGGTTCAAAGGCATGTAGAGAGCAGACCCAGCAGTTTCTCTGTCTTTGATTTGGATTCAAATGCACTTTTTTCATTCCTGTGCATAAAGGAATGACAAAAGGACACCCTTGTATTTTTTTTTTTTTTTGCTTCACTCAGTAGCACTTCTAGACATCTATTTATTTTTTTGTGTTGTGTTTCTCAGCAGTTACTATGTTGTGGTTCCTTAGGGCTACCTTAATAAATATCTGCTTTCAGACTCAGACTTTTTATTGTAAGCAGATTTTGTGCATTTGCAAAATAAACTCCATGGCACCACTCATAGGCTTAGTGTATTAAACATGACATAGATTGTTTCAAACAATCTTCTTGTCTTGACATGAATTGGTATGAGCACTGTAATCACTGTTTATCTGGCGAGAGAGAGGATCGTTCCAGTCAAGAAATAAAAACACCCAAAATTATGAACATGGGTTTGGAGCTTTAGCCTAGGAATTAAATGCATCTTTTCCATTAAAGTGATATAGAAATGAAATTCTGTAACTTTAGTTACAAGTTAAACATACGAGAAACTCTTTGCTTGGTCTTCGTGCAGGCAATACAATTCCTTGAGCTGAAAAAGGCTGTATACTTGGACCCTGTGAGAGGCTGACTTTTCCAGAAAAAGGCCAGATTTTCCACATTCCTGCAGACACAGAAGAGCAAATAAACTGCCTGTCACAAGTGCTTTACTACCTTTAATTCTCAAGCCTTCCTGTCAATCTAGCTGATATTGCATGGCTCTGCTTCTTCAGTCAGTCTTCCTCGCACTCCTTGTCAGCACAGTCTCAGAGTTTCCTTAGGTGCTGGTGTGTATTTGTACACACTTTAAGTTAAGAGGAGCAGAGACCCCCTGGTTTGTCACCAAAACAGCACTGAGGAACTCCTGCACCACTTTGATTTTGGGAACTTTTTAAAAAGAGGGTGGCAGAGAAATTCCTGTCTCCTAGGTATTTTCTTCAGAACAGTGTACTATTACTGCTGGTGTTACAAAATACTGTAGAAAAGGTATTTTTCAGTAAAGGTAAAATCCAGGAACACATGCAACTTTCTGGTTTTGCTTTGCTTCTGAATGATGAAGCCAGAGTATGTATTAAAAGGCTTCTCACATTACTTGCAGAACAAAAGCAACTAAGTTGCTGGCTTCTAAAAAAAAGAAAAAGAAAGTCTTGAGATGAAAGAGAGTTATATTTACCTCACTCGTAAAAACTTTCTTTTTGTTGAGTGGTGGGGGTTATTTTTCTTTTAGCTGAACTCTTGGGAAAGTGCAATTTCATTTCAAGACATTTTGGTTCATATCACAAAGTAAATTTTATTAAGCAATAAGACCAGACAGGGCTTGAATTATTGTGCAATAATTTATGCTTAGGTGCATTCTCAGGCATGAGCCTGCAGGCTGAGTGCTATCAAGTCCCAGGGTGTTTCACATAAATTATGTTGTAGTTAAAAAAACAAAACAAACCGTAAAAAAAAAACAAAACAAACCCCAAACTAAGAAAAAGAAAATATGCTGCAAGGGTCTGTGCTTTACACAGGCCATCACCTTAGAGCCCAAACAGCCTCTATCCTTGCCTGATGGAGTCGCAGAGAAGAGCTCAGCATCTGTTCTGTGTGGCATTTTGGGGAAGGCTCCCCCTGTCCCTGCTCCAGGGGTGGGTAGGCATGCTGCTGTTCTGCCAAGCCTTTGCCCTGCCCAGGACACTTCTCCAGGATCTGTGGCACTCAAGATGCAGGGAGAATGAGGCCTAAAATAAGTTGAATCATGAACTTGAACTTTGCTGATGGCTGAATGCTGGGATATCTGAGATTGCTACAGCTGGAGTTCAAAAAGCACATAGTGAAGTACAGGAGAGCTGGTAGCCAACACAGTTGGCTGAGGGGATCCAGTTACTGAATGAATTCCCACAATAGTTACCTGAACTTTTAACTAAAGTTTGGTTAAGCTTACAACTCACTGTTAGACTAAGTCCCCTATCTAGTGAAGGACACATAAGCCTTTGGAGAAAAACCTTTTCATGACAAGATTGTCACTTACAACCTTGATTACTTTGTTTACGCACTCTGAAAAAAATGGTCTGAAAACCATGTACAGCAAAAAACTCAACCAAACAGAAACACAGAAAATATAAAAGCAACAAAGAAAAAATAAATACTCCTCAGGAAACAAAGTTAAATCATCTCTTGAACACTATTTTGATGGAAAAAGAAAAGGACAGGCTGTTTCTAAGGTCAAGAAAAGTTTTAACATCTCTTCTGATTAATTTTTTTAGTTTTGAAGGGACTATGGTATTATTACCTGGGGAACAGTAAGCAATATATTAATAAAAAAGGTATCTCTTGGATGTAAAGCAGAAAGAGAGAAGATAGAAAATGCTGAGTGTTGAAGGCTGTGATGATTTTTGCCATCAGAAGTGAGCAAGCAACAAGAACATTTTTTCTGTGCATAAAACGTGCACAAAACTGTTCCCTTAATGGCCATGGGAATCCAGCAGCAAAACCAGCCACATGGTAGCACTGAAACGAGTGGATAATAAGGCATATCGTTATTTTGAATAATTATTTTTGGGTTGGATTTTTGGGGCTTTTTGGCTGTTTATTTTTTTTAAGGAGAAGGATAAGGGGAGGACAACACATCAGCAAGGATTAGTCTGTACCCCATAATTTAAATTAAAGATTCTATTTCTGGAGCACGGCTAACACGCTTGAGCTAAAACCTCCAAAATCTCAGCTCAGTGCCCTATCCACAGTACTTTGGCTGTTGAGCTCTTGAAACTCTTGAACCCTCAACAATTTGAAGTCCAAAATCTTTTCCCGCTGAAAATTTAATCTAAGCTAACAAGTTTCCTTAAAGAGGTCGGTTTTGAAGAACAAGATTTCTAGTAAAGTTGAAGTTTTAAAAGTAATTCGAGCACCTTCACCCTAACTCAGATGGAAAGCAGACACAATAAATAGTATTGGCATTTTCTGGAAGAGCCAATGACTCTCATGCTACCAGGCAAGCAAAGACTGAGCAACTGAGGGAGAGCAAAAGAGAGCTCCCCTTTCACTCACTTGGTCCTGCCCTCATTGTAACTGTGGCTGGTTCTCATGCAACATCTCAGTCTGCTCATACAGCTTACTGTGCTTCCTTAAACCTCACCAGGTGCTGAGTCCAACATGTAATAGGTGGCTACACTTAAGATCAAATACAGCCCCCACTGCAAAGTTGCATCTGTGGTGTGTACATGCTGCTGACTCTGCATAGGCAATGATGAAAAACCTGGGGTTTCTTTTTTTTTTCCTGTTTCAGATTGATGTTTTTCAGTCAGGCTCTCTTTAGAGCTGTCTGTGCATTTTTGAAAATCCCTTCCCTGAAGTTCTTATTTGTCCACTTCCTATCTTCATGCTCCTTTCCTCCTCCGTATGAATGTAATCCAGTTTGTTTGCTGAGCTGCTTGAACAGGGCACTGACTGCTGGCAACTTCAGTGGTATTTCACTGTATCTCCAGTGTCATGGCTAAGAATTTGGTCACCACAGAGCACAATTCAGAGCTGATGCCAGTTGCTGGTGACCATAAACCCCATGATCTATTTGTCATTGCTGTGAATTGCAGTTTACAACTCACTCTTTTGTGAGGAAATGCAGCAACAGTGAAGAAAGGAGAAGCAGGTGGTCCTCTGTGGTGTTCCTCATTGTTTCCTGTTACCTTCCTACAAACGCAAATGCATGCTTTTATCCGTGCAATTTCAGTAATGATTTTGGTTCCTAGGGAGTAGCACGCAGCAAGGGAAATGGGGAACATTGTGTTCCGTTTGTGGCTCCACACTGGACTCTGAATAAAACACAGGCAATTCTTAAAAATACCCCTTGCCACTTCTGGGAAGTGCTTTGAGATCTCCAGTTGGAAACTGCCACCAAAGAACTACGTGTTAGTAATTAATACTTTTTACAAGTGGATATTTTCAAAGTGTTATTTCAATTTTGCCTCCCCTCCCTGCAAAATATACGAAGAGAGGGCAGAAAGGGAGTGAGAGCAAAAGAGAAAGAAATCTGCTGCAACACAAAAGTTGATCTGGGAATGAACAAAAGCCACTGCCCCTCAGTGAGCATTCTTGGTTTAGTTGTGCCAAATCCATTCCTCATGCAAACCCGTTGCCTAGGGACGTTGTTAGGTGCTGGGGACACAGTACATCTGCCAATCCTGAAGATTTTATTATTTATATAGTTGTATAATTTGTCGCAATCGGCTGGAGAAGAATAATTAGAAGGAAACATTTTCCAGTGACCTATTTACTACAACTTTAAGCTGCAGAAGATGTGAGGCCTAATGGTTCCACCTTTAAATATGCATTGTTTCAGAGTGGACTGTAATCTCTGTTTCCTTGATTGATAGGGTCATAATGCCTGTGAAAGAGAGGAAAAGATGAGCCAATCAGAAATAAAGAGCCAAGAAAAGGTCAAAATGGTGGAGCATTTCACTATATTTCTTGAAAGATGTTGGGTATTAAATGTCATATGCAATCTTTGTCATGAAAATGAAGTAACAAGCCACTAGTGTGACCCTTTCGCTTGAATGATAGTCTTGTCACTTTTTCTAATGCTCTTTTGCCAGGATTCCAGGATTTAAACTGAGGGAAAACAGTGTCTATCTTTTAAGATATTTAAATAATACAATATATTCAAGAAACAGAGCAAAAATGAGAAAATGGGGGAAAAAAAAACAACAAAAAAAATCCCTGTAAGATACTTGCTTTTCAAACTTTTCCTCTTAAAATGTATTTCATAGAAGTATAAACTGGATACTAAGAGTTCAATACACACTGGTTGCAGCATTGTTTTATTAAGATGCTTTTTACTTTGGCTTTTGACTGCCCTCAGTCCACCTAGAAGCAGCAACAGCTTTACAGCTTTTTTTTTTTTTTGTCATAGTATGAGCAGAAAGTTTAATTAGTGAGACAAAGGAAACACCTACTGAAAGGAAAGAAATTTGACAGTTTAGAAATCTGACATTATAGATAGAATGATATAGATATATAGATATAAGCTCCAGACTTTCAATCAATAAATCTTAAACTTTCTGTAGAAGATTCAGCTTGGTCATCAGTTCTATACCTCTCTCTTCTGGCAGCTCTTTACACTGTCATGTCCCCCTTGATCTTCATCAGCTGTATCCCCTGCTTTTAAAGTTTCCCAGCATAAAAAGTTTTCCGGTCATTGAAGGGCATGTTGGAGAAGGATATTAGGAGATTGCTACTCTGCTGTCACCCTTTGCTTGTAAACATTCTGCTATCTTTTCAGTGGGTGCACTTACTGGCAGAGCTGCTAAGGAAAATAATTTGAAAATCTGCTGCGGAAAGATTCGTCAGGCTTGCCAAAGCTCCAATGAAATTTGCTTTATTTATGTATACAAGAAAACCAGGAAGCACAGGATGGAAGCTCATGCCTTGTAATAAATTACTCAGCTTGGGTTATCTACTGGAGCATCATGTTTCTACCTCACCCTTCCCACAAACAATTCACTGATACTTGGGATGGAATCGTGAAACAAATAAAATAGTTTTGCAAGTTTAACCCATGATGTTATTGCTATTTCTGCATCCTTGCAGTGTGCTGAGTGTTGGGCGTGGTTTAACTTATGTAGAAATGGAAAAAACCTCTTTTGGTTGATCAGAATTAGAGAAAACTGTCATCAGGACAAAACCATTTGTCTCTGGCTGTAGTGGCAGATAACCCACTGTGGCACTGGCTTGGTGCCATCAGAGACAAGGTCACAGTGATCATGTCCAGCCTGCAGAGCAGGAAGGCACAGATACTCCCTGCAGTCCTGTCTCTAACACTGTAGACTGGGAACTGGTTGTAAACTTTGAAATTCCCCTTTTTGCCTCATGAGTCCCTTTTCTTTTTGCCTGAAAATGCAAGCATGGAAGGATGGGATTTCACACCTTGGCATTTATCTCCACATATATGTGGCATAAGGAAGTGGCCAGAATGCCTATCAGAGCTGAGAGCTGTGACCTGGGAAGTTCTCCTAGCCCCTTCTTAAGGATGTATTGTAGACATATCTCCACTCAGCAAATATTGTATTGTATTTGTGGCAAATACTCTAGGCTGAGATTATGGATTGTTAATTCCCTTTTTTTTTTTTCCAGACCCTTGGTTTTTCTGGTGCTTGTCAAAATAGCAGAGGTCTAACTTGACCCCTTATATGCAAAGTATAAAAGTCAGACTCAAACAGGAGCAGAAAGACAAAGTAAGCTCTGTCGAGAGCATGCTATATATGCCACTATGTAGGAAAGACAATGAGAAATTAAAGGCCTAAATTGTGAATAATGAAAAGCTAAGTTGTTCCACATACTTCATATTTATGGGTTTTTAGCAGAAGATGGTAAGTGACCGAATGGAAAACTTCATGTAATGTGCTCCACCTCCTACCCAGTCTCACTCCATTGAGTTTACTTTTTTTGCCCCTTTCCTGTGAGAGGGACACATGAATTTTTACCTCCTTCCCTGGCCTTCTCGAATTTCATAGATACATGACTTTACCATCTCCACCTACAAGACCACCTGCACTGCCTCTCCTTTTTCTTTCTTTCTCATTGTCTCATGTTTAAGGAAAGCCTGATTAGCAGTCTAGGAATGCATCTTTTGTCTGTCTAGATAAAAGCATTATCTTAAATAGCTCAGCATTGCTACTTATTTGCTGGATGTACAGATGTCAGACTAGACAATGTGCTGGACTCGTGTTTCCACACCAATGAACTTGGACCTGCAACTAAATAGGATAGAAATAAATCATATTTTCTCCCTTTACAGGTCTTTTCTTACCTTGACTGTATGTCTTATGCACATTTTAAAGTTTTGCAGTAACATCTCAGTTATCTCAGTTATCTGAACCAATAACATCTTTTGTATCATCTGAAAGACTGCCAAACGGGTTTTGCATATAAAAATTCTCTGAAAGTAATGAGAAAGGGATTAAGAGATGCTATCAAAATGAAATATGCAACATTTAAAATCTTTCATAGTTTTGGTTTTTTCTTCTCTACTTTAAAAAAAAAATTATTATTTCCTTCAGTGACTGTTGCTGTGAAGATGACCAGGCTGAGATCTCTGTTCACACATCTAGAGCTTATTTTAAGTTTAGTCTTGTACAAGACTCTGTCAGCTTCTTTGGCCTACTGCAGCACATTTCTTGTTTTTATTTTTTCAAGCTCATTTTGCCAGAGTAAGCTCAAAACCAGTGTTATCAGACAGAATTTATTCCCTCATACAGCACAGAGGAAAACAGTTCTGCTTTCTGCACACCTTCTCCCTTCCTTCATCTCCACCAGCAGCCATGGAGACCTGTCAGCTGCAGACTGAAAGGGAGTCTTTCATCCAGTACCTCATCAGAGAAGATCACAACCATCAGCCAGCTGAGCATAAACTATTGCAGAACAATAGCCACGGCCTCCATTTTCAGGATGCAAAGCAGCAATGAAAGGAAATTCCCCAAAATCACCAATTCTGCTCAGATCGATGCCATCCATTTGCCTCCCTTTCAGGCAACTGCAGAGGGAGTGTGCTGAACTCCAAGTGGCAGTTGTTTCATTGGAGTGCAAAAGTCTCAAATTCCACCCATGACTTTCTTATTGCTGAGCATTCTTTACGACAGCAAAAGTATTTGTTTAATGGGAACCAGATTTGGGTCATAAACCTTAAGCCTATCAAGCTTTATGTCAGCTAATGTTTACCTTACTGTGTTTGGTTTCTTAACTCTCTCTGGTAAAAAAGCCATTGCTGTAAAGGGAATGCAGGGAAGAAAATAAAGCAAAGGAAATCAGGAAATACTATGAACTGCATGTGACTTGCAGCTGCAGGGTTCCTCACAATAAAGAACCCTGCCTCAACAGAGTGGCTTATGTGCTTTAACAAATATCAGCTGTTTGTTTGGGGTGTAATGAACAAACTAGAGCCAGAGTGACAACTGCTTCAAGTAATTACGAAGACTGCTTGCAAACTATGGCCTCACTTGTTTCAGATTTTAAATGACGACAGTCGGGCTGCTGTTGCTGCCAGCTTTATTTCTGAGCACTTTTATTTCCATATTTCAAAGGTCAATGTGTGGTGGTGATAGCAGCCAAAGAAAGCCTGTGTGAATGGGGTGTGTGTGCCTACGTCTGTGAGAAAGAAAAAAAAAGAAAGAAAAGCATTTTTGAGCATTACCAGTAACTGCTATATTACTAGTGAACTCTTAATGAAATGGTTATAATATGTTAAAGGCTGGGAGCCCAGAAGAATTTGGAGTTTCTTTGCTGCAGGCATCATACGTAGAGTAAGGGGGACTCTGCCCTGCGTAGTTTACAGTGCTAATGGTAGAGATGGCAGAGCAGTGATGCTGGAGAAACTCAGTGTTGTTCTACCACAGAGAGCCACAGAAACATAAATCACTTATCTGGGCACATCGATGGTTTTACATTCAGGTAGAACCTGAATTAATTTGAAAGCCCCTGAATCTCAGGCCATTACTCGGGCTTCATCTTTTGCTTCCTCTGATACGTACAATTTCTGTATTACAATGTTGTTGATTTACATTTACAGAGAGGCTGAAGCTCTTTTGGTATAGAA
>WAAE01006789.1:0-16896 GCA_013400495.1 Nicator chloris
TGCCTTGGCTTGGGGACAGAAATCAGTTACCATCCTGAACAGACACTGATTTTCTGTACAGCCTTTGAGTGTCCTGTACCATTTTTAGGTTAATTCACACACTGGACAGGCCAAAATTCATACCTAGAAGTAGATGTCATGAACCAGACTGCTCGCTCTCTTTATAAGTGCTAATCAATCAGGAATAAATCCATTGGCACTGAGTAAACTCTGGATGTGGAATGAACAATTATAGATTTAATGCAAACCAGCAGTTATGAAATCATAGAATTATTTAGTTTGGAGGGCAACTCTGGAGATTGAAGTCTCCACCCCCTTTTTCAGAGCAGGACCAACTTCAAAATGAGTTCATGTTGCTTTATGCCTTGTCCAGCTGAGTTTTGAGTATCTCCAACAACATTCAGCCCAGACAAGCCTGGGCTGAGAAGGACACTGAGTTGAAAAACTTGATTTTGATAGCCTAAAGTGATTCTGGGCACTCTCTGGCACAAAACTTTAACTTTTCAAGGAACTGGTATAGAAAAATATTGATTTTATTGTATGTTCCTGTAATTCAGTAGAAGCTGAGTTGGAGAGTGGAAGATCTAAAATATCATGTGTTTATATGCCCACCTAGCATATTTCTATGCTTTTAAAATGCATTTTCTGCTTTCTTTTTACATGTTTTTAAACTTAAAAATCTTGCTAGCCAAAATTCCCCTGGATGTATACACCTAGCATCATGTAAATACATTTTAAGATAGGCTTCCATGAGATGAAGATAGAAAGGTCAAATGATGTTTGTACAATATTTAAACCAAGGTAGAAGACAGAAGGCTTACAAGGTAGGAAAAAAAGTCCCCTGGGAGGTGGAGAGGATTTCATTAAATGAATGCTTACATACTTTCCCAATTTTTTTCAGTGCAGGATTGTAATAGGGTGGTTCCTTAAGCACTAGATAGGGAGGGATGGATTAAAGAAAACAGGTGGCAACAATGCACTCCTTGAATGTAATTTGAAGCTGTAAATTATATAATTTGGTCTACATTTAAAGTCAAAACAAAATTGGTTTGGATTTCAAATGTCACATCCACAATAAGATCCTAATTCTTCAAAAGACTAAAAATTAGATCAAAGCCGTTAAATTGGGTTATTATTTCAGTGGGCAAAACTGAAATGAGGTTAAGGTATTAACTGGATATGGTACCCATGCATTATAAACAGCAATTTTCCTATATTTAAACATATTTTTTCTATCTGATCACATCCCTGATGAAGTTTTAGCAATTAACTGAAATTTGATTACAGTAACATTATAGAAACACATGAAGCTGTGTTCTGAACTTGGTTTTGTTTGTGTATTTTTACAATTTTAATTAGTATGGACTTCTGATGTACATTTTTTTCAGGTATTCTTATGTCCACGTATCAGAGGACTGATTTCAAACATTTGGAGATAATTCTCACCATTTATCAGTGAGAATAATTCACTCAGTATAACTCCTTCACAGTTAAAATTTTATTCTAATAATAGTCATATGTAATGTGTGAAGTTGATGGCCTAGACTCCAAAGTAGTTTACAGCAGATGGGTTTTTACAATGAAGAAACAGGCACGTAAGTGCCGTGTAACGCAATGAACGTCACTAAACAAGTCCAGAACAGAATTTGAAACTGGACAATAAGATTCTCCAATCCTAGAATTGTTTATGCATGGATGATGCTGATTGCCTACTCTAGGGTTTGTTATTATTCTTAAGAGCATCTCTCTATTCAGTAGGAGGAGGCCATATTATTTTTACTTTTGTGGATTAAAATGAGTTAGAGCCCAACTGTTCTGAGATACAGCTTGGATCTGAAGCACAAAGTATCAAAACAGTAAAATTCACCTATAAATTTTAAAGGCTTCTTCAATTACTTTGATGTTACAGGAGGAAAACTTCATTTATGACTTATTTTTTTCTAAGAAGATACTTACTGATGGCTCATGGAAATTATGTCGACCATTAAGCAACAGAAGAAACGTAACAAGGATCTTGTAATTTCTGCCAAAAGTTAAGAGCAGTAATTAATAATAGCTTCCTTGATGGCTTTAATTATTTATATAATTGTACATTATAAATATAATTAGACCTTAGAATTTATTATTTGAAAAAAGAGCACTAACAAGATATCCCCAATTATTAGTAATCGGGGGCATCTCTGAGACATGATCTTTTAACAGAAGTCTTCCTGTCTCGTTGTAGGCACTGGAGTCATTCTGAAGAAGCTTTAGATTGTCCAAAACAGTAGCTCATAATTTTTTTTGTAAACTGAAATAAGAAAAGTATCTGAGCAAACACCTCTCTAGCACTCAAACATCAAGGACAGTAGATCTAAACATGGCCAGAGATGACAGATGCTTAGGAACTGTGATCTACTTCTATAAAATGCAACTGTGTGAATTAAGATTTTTGTTGAACCCTAAAACAAAGGCAATGTGTTGAGACGTTGATCTTCTCTAGCCTCCTTCTGGAAAAGTTTTGTTCCAGGAGTAGTAGACTGGATTAAATCAGAAATGGGGTACTGATAGAGAAATCAAAGAGTGGGCTGTGCAGAGCACACTGGAGTCAATAGGACATCGGAGTAATAAGAGAGATGCACTCTCTGCCTTTTAGCATCACTAGGAATGTTTTAATTTTGGCTTGGTCCCTGAAATGGTCTTGTCATAGAAATTGGGCTTGAAAAAACACCAAGTCAATTTATTCCTATTACAAGACCCTTTTCACTGCCATCGCATTGTCTTTAAGTCTCTCATTGTAGCTAAGAACAAAGAAAACATTTTACAGGGACATCCAAACTAATTGTGGCTGGAACACACATTAGACACTTCTCCAATTAAAATGATTACTGCCGCAGAGAAGCAGTATTTTCTAAGGCAAAAGTCTTCATGCCTTTGGCTTTCTCCTATTTCCCTTCTGAAAAAAAGTTTTCATTTCACTGACCCTTGCTTCCAAGGTCTCATAGTTACCCAATTCCACAGACAGTGCCCCAGAATCACCCTTTACACATTGTTCATGATTTCAGATTTTCCTCTCATTTTATCAAACTCCTTCCCCTTCATCTCAATAACTCCCTCCCCTTTTCACCCCAGAGCTGAACTTATTCATGGGAGCTAGTTAAACTTAAAACTGATTGCAATTCTTTTAAATTAAAGGTAAGGCTTAACATCCTTAAAAGCACACTGCTATGGGTAACATACTGTCTCTTACCTGTCCCAGAAAGCTTTCAGTGTAAATATCCAGCTCCTCCAGATCCTCCCACTTCACCCATTCCTCTTTCTCACTATGACTCCTCAGCCAAAAACTCCCCCAGGGCAGGCTCCTCTTGCAGATCCCTTCTCCCCTCCAAACAGCATCCAGCACTGAGCTTGAAGGTCTCTGAACTAGCTGCTGACAGCCCCTCAGTCCCAGCAGCCACCAGCACCCCCTGCCCTTTTATTCACAGGCTGTTGTTGCTCAGCCAGCCTGCCCACCTGCCTTCCTCCTCCTGCAGCAGCCAAGCTTCATCTCCTGTGTCTGGCTGGGTCCCTGCCACCCCAGGCACATTCAATAAAAATCTGTCCAAACAGGGTTCTGACAGCAGAAACAAGGGAGCATGTTAGAGGAAAAAAAAAAAAAAAAAAAAAAAAAAGGTATTGTAATCCTATATCCTCAGGTTGCCACTCCACATCCCATACCAAATAAGCTTATTACAACAGGAGTATGCATCTTGTGCTTTCCTGGCAACACCGAATTAAATCCAGACAACTCAAGGAGACCATTCAGAAGGGAATTTAAGGAAGGGGATTGCATTAGCTGAGTGGATAACTGAGTAAGGTATAAACAAGTATTTCATCAAAGACAAGGTCGGGGTGAGAGCAAATTCTGGCAAGAGTCCAACCACAGTAATAAACCTGAGGGAGATGCTGGTGGAAGAAAAAGTTCAGGGTCAGCAATGACAATGAGATTTCTCGCCTGGGGAGAAAAGTAAAGGTCTAGAGACATGAGAAAACTGTAGCCTAATTAACAGCTCTCCTTCTGGAAAAATTGGTAGCAAAATAACATAATTATTATTACCATCATTGCAGGAACCCATATATCTTTAACTTCCTATCTAGTTAGTGGCACGGCTAGGTCACGACGTTTCCCTGGGATTGTCTCCCGTGCTCCAGCAACGTTCCTCACAACGGGCAGCCCGGAGACTTCCCGCATGGAAAAGGCAATGGTGGGGCTAGGCCCTTGATCTTTGACTTGGAGACGCCCTATGGACATCACTAAGCCAAGTCACGAAATGCTGAGGTGAACGAGTGGAGCAGGTTGGTTTGTTTGTTTAGGGTCATGTCTGAAATGCTTTAAAGCAATGCATTTTCAGCATGTTCAGCTTTGAGGTCCCTGCATGCTCTGTGACAGAGATTCATAATGTCTCTGTACTTCCTAAGTCCTTTTAGGGAGCAAAATGCAGTGAATATCAAAACATCTAGAGCTTAAAGAGCTCTGCATTGGGGAGGTAATTCAAACAGGCCCACATTTAACCATCTTTACCTAACAGCTAAACGCACATTTGCAACTCAAAAGAGAAACGTGTCACGATTGCTGGATTCCAAGTAGGTTACCCAAGAAGTAGGTAACTTGCTGTAAAGTATGGAAATATGACCCAAAGAATTCTTTAGTAGAGATTGGGCTACAGAGGAGTGCAGCTCAAAAAGTAGAGAAATGCCAACATACAGTGACAAAATGAAATATATGTTTACAGAAAATGTGTGCCTTTCTCTCATCTTTCTCAAGTCACTCCAAATTTTCAGCATTTTGGCAGTTTTGATAAGTATTGCCACTGTACATTTAATTCCCACGTTCCAGAGACCAAGGAGGATGGAAACCAGAAAGCTTTGGGTAATAGCTCTTCTGGTGGAACTGAGACCTGAATCTAACCACATATAGCAGCCTGGTGATGTCTGATACAAGCCATTAAAAATGCCCAGGGTAGTCTATAAATTACAGCTGTGAAAATGGAACCAAATCCTTTTAATGTGCTTTCCTCAAGAACATATTTTTATGTACATCTGTGTGTTTGCCTAAGCCCATATGTTATTACTTAACCTCTGAATCTATCAGGTATATGGACAATAAAATCCACAAAAGTTAAAGCCTAATTTAGTAAAGATTGGTCTGGTTTTCCTGAATTTCCTGTACTTTTTTAAGCATTAGCTTTGTTACCTGGTGGGGCTGCAATTGCTAATGTTCCTGAGTGGCTTACGGTGCTGGTAATTAAATGTGTTACAGAATTTGAGTACAAAAATTCTTTTCCAATTAAGAACTACTTCAGGAGAGTGCTATTTATGTTATGTATGAGACAGCTAAGTGTGCAGATCAGTGGCACCCAGGTGCACAGCACAGTACCTTTAGCACCTTACTCCTGGACAGAACACGATCAGCTGAGACAGGCCAGGACCTGGGCAGGGGTGCTGAGCAAGGAGTGGCAGAGAGAAACTGTGCATTACCATTAAAAAAAAACCAATCCTTCCTTTTAACAAATGTGAAAAAAGGAAAGCTTCAACAATCTACAAATGTTATGTTTGATTTTGCAACTTTTCCCATGGTCTTATAAACAGTGTACTCTAAAAGTCAAATATTTTACCTTTTAAACCATTGGTGACAAGAGAATGTCCAGAAAATTATTGTAGCTACTGCTGGAGAAAGTTATAGGGGACTGAAAAGACAATAGGGTGAATATCAACTATTTTTTTTTATATAATTAAGACATTTTAAATTATTTTGGAAGAAAAAAGTTACTACTGTACACAGTACTACCTGATGATTTAAGCAGACAAAATAAGGAGAGATATATCCGATGGTATAATTACTTTAATTGTGCATATTCAAGTAGGGTGATCAGTTGTTGGTTTTTATATGTAAAAAAAGTAAAATGCTTACCAAAGCCATTTCTCCTCATTCAAGGAGTTTCTATGGGCACTGGAATTTTTAGAGGAGAAAAATAGGAAAACAGGACTTCTTCCTTATTTTTGTTTTCTTTCAATCTTTCTCCTGCATCATAGTTTCCAATATTGCTGAGGTATCATATGAGGTCAAATTCAGAAGAGAAACAAACTTTATATAAGGTGCCTGGCACCAAAACTTCATTTAGCTGTCATGGAAGGAACTACATAAGCTTCTTAAACTCACAGAATGGAACGACTGAAATTTTCATACACATGCAGAGGACAAATCTGACACTGGCGCATAGCCAGTGTACATAAAGATGATTTAAAGATTTACATTCTGAGAAGGCAAAGAGGTGACGTAAAAGTCTGTGTTCTTCACACTTCTCAAATGCAGACGTACCTGTGACTTACATAACTTGATCATAAAACTAGGGAATTCATTTACACTTAAAAAAAGATCAGTTTACACAGAATACTACATTAGATGTTGAAGTAGGGGATTGCTGTCTCAATCATTTCCCAAAATTTTGGCTCACTAGTGCCTATCTCTAAATTTAATTTCTTACCAATGCTTGGGATACAGGCTTATAAGGAATAATTCAGGAGTTTCCTGCTCAGGTGTGTAATGAATGGCAGATGCTGCCACCATCACATATCCAAGGAGGGGTTTATTTCACTCTTGTAAAGGAAGTTCATATGCAGAACAAATTTAAGGACACCCTAAAACTCAGCACAAGCTCTAATAGCTGTTTGTTTTTCAAGTTTTATCCATTTCATCTACCATAACCCTTCTTTCCACCACTGCTGTTCCAACACAATTGGTTTTTAATAGATTCTTTTAGGGTGTTTTTTATTAGATTATAACATTTTCAGAAATGTTGGGTTTTTTTTTTCTTGGAAGTGAACTAAAAAGCAGTTGTGTGGATAAATGGAGGAAATTAAAGCTAAAGGTTCCATGCATTTTGTTCCTATCTAAATACGGCTGAAATCTTACTGTGAATTGAGAAGGTGCTGCCATTATAAAAAAAAATCATGAAATTGCCTCTTAAAGAGTGATCAAATTTTAAACTACATAGACAAGTATGTAAGTACCACATAAGTTTGGTTCCTTAGTATTTAAAATTATATAAAATTTCCCAGAGAAAGTTGACCTTCATTAAAGTTTCCAGTATCCACATTTGCCACCCAAGAGCCAGAGCTTCAAGGATGCATTAGAGCTCATCCTTTAATTAGAGCATTCATGTCTATTCACGTTGCTGCACTGCCTGAACAGCTTCAGAACAGACCAGCCACAAAGTCTAGAACCATTATAAAACCCTTTAAAAATTGTCTACACCTATTCCTCCTGACTCAAGCCTGTGCAGTAAGTGGGACCAGAATTGTTGCATCCAGGGTTTGCCCTGTACCTTCAGGAGGTATGCCCTTTTCTATATAAAAACTGTGTGAGAAAAATACTGCCCATCAACAATTACCAAAGGAAACAATCAGTATAATACAAACTTGTGCCTTAATATTTTGGTGTTATGTCAATACATAAAAGGAGATCCTTAAAATTAGATCTTAAAATTCTAGTCTGAAATAGTTTAAAGGTACCTCATAAAATTAACAGTCCTACCAAGTGTTTATGACATCAATCCCAGATTTAATAACACCACGGTTAAAGGAGGCTGTATACTTAAAATATTATTTACAGAAAGAAAAGAACAGTTCTGTTTTTATGGGAAAGGCGTTTTTCTTGTTCAGGGCAGCAATCGATTATCTTCCCACAACTTTTAGATTGTGTCAGATGCAGAGAGGGGCCTGATGCTAAACTTTGTAAAGCCCTGAAGTCATTTGCATTTGTTTTGTAACTACATTTCTATGCAAATGTATGGCATTTGACTAAACAGCAGCACTTTTAAATCCACTAAGTAGAGACATTTTCTGAGATTTTGTCAGAGGGAAAGGATTAGAAGATTTGACTGAAATGCTAGTGGAGCATAATTCATCTGAAGAAGTTTCAAGAGTTTAAAAAGTCACTGTTTTAAAATTTTTCTGAAATTTTCCATCTAGTTAAAATAAAAAACCCTCCTCTCTTTTCCATACCTTGTGAGCTGCAGAAATGTTTTCCTTCTTTTTTTTTTCCTGAATTCTTTCCAGGTAATTACCTGCTTTACATTAGAATACCTTACCCTTATTCTGTGGACACCTATACCCTTCCCACTTAGATTCACTTCCCAAATTTGCTTGGTCCATAACACTGTTCAAATTCATTGTTTATTCATCACTTTTTTAGCTTTCAGGAAGTCTCTGGCCACTGATGTCTTGCTTAGCACAGGTCCAACACAACACCATTTTGTGGTGTAGGGAACACGAGAGTATGGGACAGGGACAGGACAGCCAGGCTGGCTGTAGGAGGAAGAACACACACACACACACTCATACACACTGAATGGTCTGTGTAAGTGTGGGGAGTGGGCACCATTGCTTGCTCTCCCCTTCTTCCTAGAAAAAATTGAAATTAATCCAAATAGCCACAAAAATACAGCAGCTGCAGATCTTCCTTAGCCTGGAACACTATGAAACCAGTTATGAAAACAATAAGGGACAGCAGTCACCATAATCATAGGTGACACAGGAGGCAGAATGTCATTTTGCAATCCTTGCATTAAACATTTTTTTGAGCTGTAGATTTTGAAGCCTAAGTGATAAAGAATCCTTAAAATTACTAGGAAAATCTCTGCAAATGTTTATATTTTTCACTACTAAAATGTGAGCTTCATTTTTAGGTTGAATAAATTTAATTTTCTACTGTAGTTTTAAATGTTTTCACCAGAGAATTGCAACATCACCTTCATAGTTGCCCAAATACCAATGCCAAATCCACCGTGACTTTTTTCCCAGCAGCAAAATGCACAATGAGGGTCCCTTTTCCTGATGTCACATCCCAAAATCTAGCTCAGTAACCAACAGGGGAAGCAAAGTACCACTTCATTAACTCAATGAAGAATAGAATAGAATAGAATAGAATAGAATAGAATAGAATAGAATAGAATAGAATAGAATAGAATAGAATAGAATAGAATAGACATGAAGAAGTGCTAGAAAGTCCAGCTGTTCCTCAAAGGGAAGACAAATTTGAGAAATTAGGATAACAGAAACCACTCTCCTGTGTCTGAAATATTTTTATATGTTGTTGGCAGCTAACAACTCTTGTAAGTGGTGTGGGCTGCCAGCAAAGATATAGTTGGACTTATTTACATTTTCTCTCAGGATTATTAGCTTTGTAGGCTTCCTGAGAGCTATTGAGCCAGTACAGTACAGGTTTTGCAAGTGCAGTGATATATCTACAGAGTTATCATCAGATAGAGCTCAGTAATTGAGGATGGGTTTATCAAACGCCTTTGGCAGTGTCCTAGAGAACTAGATTGTGCACCTTAAGCATTGCAGGCCTGTATTTCATTTTGCTATTAGTGGGAAGATGCATGGTGTTTGTAGTCTTTTGATTAAGACACACCTGTGAACTGCAAAAGTGGCATTATCACAGGATTCACTCCTCAGAGAAGAGAGGATGCAAGGCTGTTGTGTTTTGGGTTTTTTTTCCCCTTCAGCACGGATGCCATAGTTGAAAAGACAAGAATTTTAGGAAAAGACACAAGGTATTAGATCTTTTTGGCACTTATACTGCCCTTTTATTTAGCCATTAGGTACATTTATTTTAAGTTGAGCACTGTTCAAGATGAAATAGGACATTGCATTGCAGGCATGAATATTACAGCACTGCATTGTAGTGAGGAATCAGGATATTGTAGCTAGAAACCCATAAGAGAAAGAAAAACACTCCAGATTAATTTTAGTTTGAAACTTAGAACATGGATTTCTTTCTCTCTCACTTGACAATTAAAAATTGCCTCATTTACAGACGTAAAAGCTAACATGTCAAAAAGGAACCTTTTTTCTTTTCCCTCAGCTGAATCCTTTTCCTCATATCCTCCAGTCTGGATATCCTCACAAATACTAGTGGCAGCACAAAGGACATGGCACATACCTAAGTCTAGGGCCTTGGGAAACCAAGAAGGAAGAAGGGATGTGAAAAATCATTTCTTTTAACTACAGTCTGTACTTGTGTCAGCTTTAAACCACAGCTTCATACACACAGGTTTTTCTCCCTGCTTGGGGTGTTATTCTGTTTGGTCCCATATGCTTGCTCTGCACATTCACTTCTTGTCTTCAGGAATTTTTGGCAGCTATGAGCTGTGGTTTATATTGGGTAATTACTGGAGTTGAGTTATTTAAATGTCCACAAGGAGATGAAAGTGGAGGTGGGGATTTACTCACCTAATCCAGCTCTGCTTCCTGACAGGGAGAAGAGTTTAACTCACAAGTGCTGCAGTCAAAACCGGTCTCCACATTATTGTGATGGCTGGAGCAGGATTTCCAGTGCAAACACTCCATCCCCCACAGGGGAAACATCCAGCTGGCACAAGGGTTTGGTTATGAGAGGTGCTTCAAAACAGTTTGAGATCCAATTATGAAATGATGAAAACACTTAGGGGACATACAGGATGTTTGATTTAGAGAAATTATCTCCTCACAGGTAAAATGACCTGTGTTTGCTAGCAAAGTGATTAATATCATCCGCAGACTTCAATTAAATTGCTATTTCTCCACACATTTGCATTATATTATGCAGAAGGAGTACATATTGATGGATTTCCTCACACACCAAGGGCAGAGCACGTTCCTGGAGAGCAGGTGGCTGGCCCTCAGCTGTTCCTGGGAACCCACCCCATGAGAAATCCCCCTCCAGCTCCTATTGAAGAAATCCCTCATAGCGGTGGCTGCATCGGTGAATTTCAAGATGAACTTTGGATGACCGAAAAGCAAAACATGTTGGTCTTTTAATCCAGCTGCTAGAGTTGGACTGCTGCCTCTTGCCTAACCATACAACTTTCAGCCTCTTCCCTTTACAGCTCAGTCCCTGGCCTGGATGCATTTAAATCATGTAAATTATTTGCTCCACGTAACACCACTGTAAGCACACTACTGTTAACCAGGCCTTAGTTGTGCTTTCTCCAGGCTTTGAACTTTAATGACTCATTCTGATATATGTGACATGATGAGTGCTATCTACGTTTAATTATGAAAAAGATTTTTCTGATACTCTGGTTGTAATTTTAGTTTTGGCAGTTGATAATCTTCCCAGGCTAGTCTGAGTGCTTTTGGAAGTGAAAGAGGGAAGAAAGTGCACTCGTACCTTAAGCTGCTTTCTGGGAAGTGTTAGAAGAAAAAGTTACATCCCAAAGTAGCTTTCCCATCAAAATTCAGACTGTAAGCATGCAGTGGTACCCCTCTATGGATGGCAAAATGTCTCAGCCTCAGACAGAAGATTTTGAAAAAGCAGAGAGACGTGGTTTGTCTCATTTTCACTGCAGGAGAGGCAGTGAAAGTCTCAAGGGACCATAAACTGCCCTGTGTGGAAACAATTGTAAGAACAGTGTCCTCACCACCACCTCAGACAGCAAATCTAAATCAGCCCAGGAACATTTCAAAGTGTTCAAGGATAGAGCTACTGCTCTCACGCTTGTTTTCTCAAGGCTTATGAACAAAATCCCTGTAGAGCCTGACTCATACTAACCTTACTTGCTGTCTCTATCAGAACTCATGTCATGAGTTAGAACCACAGTCAGGATCTTTATCTGAAAGGTTATGCATTTTTTTGTTAGAAATCTACTGGTAGGAGCTTAACCTGTGCTGTAAATTTGTTTCTCATCAGGTTTTCTGACATTTGTGTTTTTAGCCTGGAGAAAAGGAGACTCAGGGGAGACCTTATCACTCTCCAGAGCTACCTGAAAGGAGGTTGTATCAAGGTGGAGGACAGTGTCTCCTCCCAGGCAACTCATGACAGGAGGAAATGGCCCCAAGCTATGCCAGGGGAAGTTCAGGTTGGACATCAGGAAGCATTTTTTCACTGAAGGCAGGCTGAAGCATTGGAAATGACTGGACATGGCACTTAGTGCTATGGTTTTGTTGGCATAGTAGTGTTTGGGCAAAGGTAGTCCTCAATGATCTTAGAGGTCTTTTCCAACCCTAAGGATTCGATGATTTTATGTGATTTTATGGTCCTCAATTCAACAGCATTGCAACTTTCCATCTACTTTTCATTCAGTCAATATGTTGTGTACTCATTCAGGTGCGTCCTCTGCAGACAACATTTAGCTATGATTGCTGAATTAATCATTTACAGATCTCCAAGTTAGGCTCTGAAGAAAGAGTTGCTTGTATCTCAAAGGTCAGTATGAGACAAGGTTACAAATCCAAAGTAAAAGCTCTAAACTTTGTTAATACCCCACCCAGTGTACCTAAACCAGAATATTCTCCCAATAATCAGGTACTGATGTAAATTAACTTTTGTTTAACTGGGTGATGTAATTCTTAAAACAGCAATCAGAAAATTTTGTCAGTTTGGTAGAAAAATGAGGATCTAAAGACTAGGCTTTGCATCCATGGTCACCAGTCTACCAGAGGTAGCTGAGAGCCAGGAGCAATGCTGCACTGGAAGACGGTTTCTTAAAAATGGAAGTATAAAACCAGACCCTGGCTATGTACTGTGCAGGATGATCCGTACCTTTCTGCTATCACAGGTGAAAAGTCAGAAGGATTAGATCGACGAAGAAAGACACTGCTTCTGAGTGAAATAAAACTAATCACAGCCTAGGAACACCGCAGCTCTGTGTCATCGTTATTCATCTTGGAGAATACCTGATCAGCAAATGGTATTATTCAAATGAATATGTTGCAATGAATTTAGCAAATAGATTTTGTATCTGCAAGTGCTGATTCATTAAGATCTTTCAGACTAATATGGCCCATTTACTGCAGTATCACTGGGCAAAATAAGAATCCCTCAGAAACCACCAGAAAAGAGCTCTGGGTGAAGAACAAGAGGTCTGCAGCACTGCAGACATCTGCAGGACCATACAGGCTGTGTGCCACCTCTTCTCTAACCCAGAAGTCTGATCTTAGTTGGGCTCAGGACAAGGCCCAAGGATTTCAGTCTTTCCAAAATGCCTGCTCTTCTTCCTTAGAGACATGCAGCAGTCCATATTCATCTTCAGGAAAAATACCACCAACAGAAAACAGTCCCAGTGACACTGTGTGGTCTTTCGTCACCTCCATCTGACAGTGATAACTGGGAAATGGCACGTGCAACATAATTATAATCTACCATTGCTGTCCAGAAAGAGAAAGTGCACAGGGAGGAAGCTTGTGCTGTCCCTCAGGGGAATTTTGGCTAAAAAGGGTGATTAAATGGAAAACCCACCTAACACCTTGTCCAGCATGTTTCCTTTGTCTGTTAGTGCTTGGGGAGCTGCACAGCCAGCTTTCAGCAACTACTCTTTCCTCACAGACATTGCCCAAAACCCCTTGAACCATTCAACACCATATAATATAAATTGAGTTTTTAATTTTAGACTATGTCATCTGTTACACACCACTAGAAATCAGCATTGTTTGACTATGGCAAGCTGCACACATCGCAAATAATTTTTCAACATCCTTGGAAAAAAGTAACTTTGATAAGGTCTTTTCAGAAAAGATTCAAATAAGACCTATTTTTGGCTCATGTAACATTCTGCTCACAGCTTGATTTTATCTTTATACGACTTATGTACTGCTAACTGTAGGCCTTGAAACTGTTCATTGAAGCCCACTCATTCAAGCCCATATGAAAAGATAGACATTATTCATCTTTTCTACTAAGCTCTGCGTACCTTCTTAACCCTTCTCATGAGCTGATGAGAACACTTTCAACAAAGTAGCATTTTCCACTTTCAACAAAGTAGTATTTTGCCTTTCTTGAAGAAAATGTCCTGTAAGAACCAGAAAACTCTATCAGATGACCTACATATTATATGTTAGAACTACATGTAGATGGAAGCCACCAATCAAATAAATGTAAAGTGTACATTTTCATCTATGAATGATAAGGGAATTATTATCTTGGACAAGAAGACTGATACAGATGATAGCTGGCTACCTTTCATCCTGTTTCCAGAAGGTTAGTTCTAATATTCACAAGATTTTTCATTTTACTTTAAATATTCAATTATTTGTGCTGGAATTACTGTACCCTGTAATTCAGGGAGTACCAAAGTGCAGCAGTGCATGCATTTAATTTGCTGAATCATGGCTAACCACTATAGCTTGAAGGAGGAATAACCAACTCTTTGTAACCAATCCACTGAAGGTAGCAAATAGTTGTAAATGTCCTATATATACAACCTATAAACCTATAAACATATATATATGTGTGTATATATATAAGGTAATCATCATGCAAAACAAAAGCAAACACAAAGAGAGAACTGAAATTTATTAACTTCATCTCCTTAGCAATAATCACTTTTGTCTATACTTACCATCATAGACTCCATTGATAATCAATTAAAAAAACCTCTATACAAATGGCCATCATTATCATATTGCCTAAACTCCTGTTCTAGGATGAGATTGCACACTGAGAGAAATAGGTTATATCCCTGTCTTTTGGACCTTTGACTTAGCTGAGATGAATCCTACCTTTAGTTAGCACACTGCATATGAAGAGGAGGCAGAGAGACCCTTCTCACACAAAATGAAAAACACATTAAATTCTTCTGAATGTAAGCACTTTTTTTACTGTTGAGTGTTCAAACACTGGAACAGCCTGCCAAAGAGACATTGTGAAGTCTCCTTTCTTGGGCATATGCAAAACCTGGGCAACCTATTCTAGAGGATCTTGCTTGAGCAGAGATGGTGGACTAAGTAATCTAAAAAGATTCCTTGTATCATCAGAAATTCCGTGTAATTCTGTGCATCACATTACAAAGTTTTATTAAATAGTGTTGCCTTTCACTTTTAAATCAGTTTTGTATTACAAGATTGGCATGTATCATGATTAAGAATGTGTGAGAATGAGATTTATGCTAGATGTATGAAGGGAAACTCCACAAGAAATCTGTCCAACAAAAGTAAATACCTTGATAAATAACATTTAGTGACTAAGGCAATATGGAAAGAGGACCAAGCTCTTTCAAGACCCACATGACGTGGGCTTGAAAGTAGATTAGAGACAGTATTTAACTCCTCTCACATTTGGAAATAAAGCTCTCAGTCTAACACAGTGGTAGAGTACAATGATTCTGTTGTCAATTTGATACATTCATCTTTCTCTTCCTTTTTCTAAAGAAGAAGAAATAAATTATGTAACAGACAAACTGATAAAACTACAATTTCTGACATTCTTGACATCTTTATAACATTAAGAAAGGACAAAGCCTGATGAGAATGAATGCAGAACTATTTCCCTTCATTCTGCTGACACTTTGTAATTCTTTGTAGTCTCAAGTAGCCTCTTTTTGCACTATATTGCCATATCTGAAAAGTTCTTGAAAGAAACATAACAGTATTCTTAACTTACCTCTACCCAGCATGTTTTTTTCTGACTACATTCCCTAATTTACTTCTTCTACCAAATAAAAGGCCTGAGTCATGGAAGCAATATTGGAATATATTCATTCATGATTTCAGGTATAATAACTTTGCTAACCACTGCAGCCAATCCAGTCAGTAATTTCAGGTACACTGAGCCTCAGCCTGTCCACTTTGACATCATCTCAAACTTTAGAATACGCTCTTTTACAAGCGGACTGAATAACTAGAAATTGTGATGCCAGCATGTATTTGTCTATAGATGATACACATGTATAGTTCAGATGTTCTCCTGCAAACATCAATAATTAATCTGGCAAGAACATTGATAGGACAATAATCATATTTATCTGAGGCAGATTCCCACAGTCAAAGTGAGCAGGGTAAAATCAGCACAGAATCAATGAAGGAAAACAAACAAACAATCTCCCTAACATAGCAACTAATGACAAAAGAGGAAAAGAGGTGGAACTAGTTAACCAGCTAAATGAGCATAGAAAATAACCCTGAAAAAAGTATTATCAAAGCCTCTGTTGTTGCCCACACCACAGGCTGATTGTCTCAGAAACATGGGCTGTTTGAGGCCAATGGAGTTCACCGGGGGATTTCTTGAAGCTTCTTTTTTTCCTCTGGTTCTGTAATTTACACCTAAATAAAATTTAAGCAACAAGCAACATTAAACAGACCTGAAGTCCTCCTTTTTTAGGACAAGTTGCTAAACAAGGAATAACAGGAGAGTAACATTGTGAGTATGGTCACTTGTGGCTTACAATTTGTTGTAAGTATGTCAGTATGATGTGGCTTACAATTCCCTTCCTCCCAACTTGCAGTGGTGCAATGTTCTTTAACGAGCACAAAATCTTTATTCAAGCTTTGTTCAAATTTCCATTATGAAGCTCATAAAGACAGTGTCCCTCTGAAACTAGATGTGGCTTCAGATTGATACTAAGCCCGACTCTTCTGGTGATTCAAACACGAGTATTTTTCTATTTTCTAATGTACAAATCCTTTGAGAAGCCCAAGTATAACCACACTGAAAATGCCTGCTTTGTTTGTTTACTGATTTGAGATAGGAAAGTCTTACTGAACACAACATAGGAAAATTAGTTGTTAAGCATTACTGTTTGGTTTTGTTTGTTTTTTTTTTGTTGTTGTTGTGAATTACACCATCGCAGAGACACTTTCCATCATATTAAGACCTATTCTTATGCTTGGTTATGTATTAAAGAATGATGGACCCAAGTGTATTAGTGTTAAATGCTGCTCCAGGCTCTTTTATCAGAGGTCATTTGGCCATTTATTATCAGTTTTTCACTTTTACTAGTGATGTATTTCATCTAACCATCTAAGTGAAACTGGGCAATTCTTTCTGAATATTTTGTAACACTAATGCATTGTTCTTTGTTTATTATTTCTCATATTCCTGAAAAAATTAAGTATTTAATTTCAAATGGAATAGAACAGCCCATGCAACACAAAATGACATTTTTGGGTATTTGCTTTGTC
>WAAE01006791.1:0-27945 GCA_013400495.1 Nicator chloris
TGTAATAAGAATTCCATTATGTTGTTTTATGAATTTACTTATTAAAAATATTATTCCTACCTCAAATACGTGTCTGAGAGATTGCAATGTGTATAGGGTGGAAGAGTCACAGTATAAGTCAAGAGCCTTTACAGTTTTTAGTAGAAACAAAATTAAATCCAGCAAAGAAGTACCTGTATTAATAATGGTCGTGGAAAATATTTTCCCAGTCGAATACAATACTCAAAAGTCAAACCATCCCAGCTACCAAACACTGACCAATGTACACACATTTTGAGAACCATATTATTCATAAAAGTACATACATTATTCCAAAAGATTATTCCACAAGTTAAACCCAAATAGCCTTTGAGACACAGTATCTGAGTTTCATCTCACATAAAATAGTACAGCTTCACTGATTCATGTCAGCTGAGCATTTTGGTCTATTAGGGTTCATAAATCTAATAATTAACTATTTTACACTATTACACAAGCAATATATATTTTATTTCTATGAAATTCCCCAACAGTCAGATGTCCAGGTTGTAGGAGAATGTGAATATGTGTGGTAATGATCTGCAAAATTAACCTCATCCAGTGGACCTCTTTCTGTGATTTGTCGTTCTTATAAATAAATATTAAAAGTCAGCAGTCTTTTATGTGGTCTTAATTGTATAAGTAGCAACTATTTAGCAGAAAATTAGCAGAAATTATACCAAACTTAAGGGATTTAGAGACAGGATGTCTACTTGCCATTATTCTTTTTTGCTTATATTGCATGTGTGCACACGGATTTCATTTAATCACACCAAGAATTTTACTTTGCATATTTGTTTCCAGATTCTAAAAGTTTCTATGCTTAAGTACATGCTCTTCTTCAATATGTACAAATATTCAGCTAGTTTATAAAAGTCAGAGAAATACAATATTAACAGACCAAAGTATTGTATGCCTCAGACCAAAGTATTTTTCCACACAACTTATCCTGTGAATTGTTCTGCTACAGAGCACCGCCTACATGAACCTGAATAAATAAAAATACATGTCCCCCAAATATAATATTCAAGGACATGTTTACATCCAGCACAAAGAAACACAGCTACTACAGGCATATAAAACCAACTATAGATCCTTTAGATCCCCAAATTTCCATTTCAGACTGGCTGAATAGCTAATATGCCAATAATTTGCTCACTCTGTTCTAGTTTTTCCTCATAGTGTATTAACATGCATTATCTCTCTTACCATAAACTTCACCTAGCTTGAAAGCAGAAATGTTAACTGTTTCATTAATATTTATGTTCATACCAGTCATCTCTCCAAATCAATTTTAATGTTGATGCAATTTTTTCAGAACAACTGTTAGAAATACATCTCCTTCCAAAAATAATCCCTTCTCATGTCAATCTCAGATAACATGTTTTCCTTGCTCAACTCTGACCATACTGTCAGCTTGGCTGTCCCTTTTCCACATGTTCATACCAGTGAACGTATGCCATAGTTCTCTTGGCTCTGAAATGTCCCTGTCCTGTTGTGATCTATTATGACCAGTCGTGTTTTTTAACTGTAGTTTTATATAATTAAATACCATCTTAGAGACAAATTAAATACAATTGTTTCAGTACTAGTCACTCTGAAAAATCTCTGATTTCATACAAGCATAAAAATCTACAGCATGGATAACCCCAAGGGGTTCTATTTTTTAATATAAACTTTCATTTATAACCTCTATAGTAATTGTTTTTCTTTTAAGTGCTTATTAATTCCATTCATCCCTTATCTTTTTCTCCACATGTCAAGAACCCGGCTTCTGTGCTGAGGGAGAAATTAAATAGCTGCTAGAATAAGGGTTGCATTTGAAGTCTCCTATGGGCTGTGTCAGGAAGGGAAATCAAATTCAGAATAGGCAACACTAAGTATTGAAGCACCTGACAATTACTGTCTGTTCCCAAAGATTTTAAAGAAAGAAAATAGACCTTGTTTCAAGAGGAGCTCAGCACTGAGGAGTAGTTAGTAGGAAATCACCCCTGATGTTACCATCAAAAGACTGTTAGGGGGAAAAGGAGGCCTGTCTTATAAATAAACCAAGATTTTACTGCTAGTCTAACTAATGTTTTATTGGTCTATTTAAAAAGTGCAAGTTATTCCTAGTTCAGTTACAAGTTAATACGTGAAGTACAAACCATATAAGTGTTGTAGAAATTATTTATTTATTACAAGATTCAAGTCATGCATAGGACTACACGTGAAGTATATTTTTATATATAGAATCTAACATCTAGGTCTTCTTCTTCTTTTAACACTCATCCTTTCTCAGTACTTCTGAATTATTGTTATGCTCTTATTTGTTGAGATGACAAAGCCATAAAGAAACTGTAAAACTGTAAAGCTATAAAGCCAACAAAACCTCCAAGCCTGAAGGAAAGAACCAGCATGGGTGCAGTTTCTGTTTGTGCAAATTTGTTTATAATATTCTTCTCTTTTGATTCTTAACAGCATATCTGGCAGAAGAGGAACTGTCACTCCCTCATCCTATGGGAAACAGCATCTGAAACACAACAGCCTGTAGTGAAAAGTCTTATGTTCATTGGGATATTCTTTTGTCATGGAAGGTCCATGAAACATGGACACAGAGGGTAGGTGTTTTGTCATCCCAAACAGACTTAAAGATCTGTTCCACAGATGTCTGCAGTTGGTTGGGCCAGGCAGTCCTGATCAGGACTCTCCTACTTTTTTCTTAAATTGTTTTTGATTTACTCCTTCTAGGCAGAACTTGTGTTTGGTTTGCATACTCCTGGAACACTGATGTCCAGGAAAGCAGTAATCAAAAGATACAATCAATCTTATGTAACACTTCTATTGACATTTGAAACAAAATATGCTCAAACGTCCAGTACAGCTTTCAAAAAATAATTTTTCATGCTCTTCTTATTTAGGATATTGCTGGCAGGTAAAAACCAATACCCTAATAATTAAAACAAACAAAAAACCACAACCAAACAAAAACCAAAAAAACAAACAAAAAACCCCAACAAAATAAACTCCCTGTTTTTCACAGATAAGTATGTCTATTCAGGAAGACAAGCCAAGAGACTGTTGAATGTTCTCATAAATAACTGCAGTGCAGGGTCACATCTAAAGATGAATATTAGGTAGTGCCAGCTCACCATCTCATCATCATTAAGGGCAGGATGATGCTGGTGTGGGCAGATGGAATGAAAAACATTCCATTCATTGCAAAAATACACAAATAAGGAGATTAGTAGTAGTGTCTGTAGCCACATGAAAGCATTCTTAAAAATGGGGTTCAGTTTCAGCCTCATCAGTTACTTCTTTTAATTTCAATCTTCAGCATCACAACTTTTGGGCATGATGCTGAGAAAATCTGTTTATCCTCTGTCATTCAAACATTCTTGGTTTCAGTTCTTCCTTTCATTTTGGAAAAAATAAAAGCATTCAAGGAGAACTCTGATATTACATTCCAAATATGTCTGGTACAGCTGCACATACATAATTGTAGGCAGCTATGGAAATTAAGTTTGCATTCAGTAAGGAATGTAACAGTCATAGGGAATGACTACAGCCTTTGAAAATCATATGTATTACATTTGTTTTGTCAACACCAAATGTCAACAAACTGAGTTATACTGAACCATTGGATTTGCATTTCCCTTGTTATCCTACTTTTCATTTAATTTCATTTAACCATCATGTTTTCTAGGTGGTGGAGATGCCAACACAAAATTTTGGAGTTCATTCTACACGTCTCTGTGTGAATGAATGGCTACTGTCTTCTAAATCACCCTGCAGTGGGTCTTTCTTCTCTCTTAGCCTGATTTTCTGTATGTTTGTCTCTGCCAGCTCTAGATGAGACACCACAGTGGCTACACTGCAGGCAGAGCAAACTTCCCAGTCCAGGGCACACCTCCTGATGTGATGCTTTGCTGTGCTAGGCTTGGTGCTGGCAGCAGCACCACACACAAGTACTGCAAGAGGGAAGCACCTCTGAAAGGTTTTGCTGGTGTTTATGAAGCCCTGGGGAGCATGGACCACAGTTGTAAAAGCCATTACTGCTTAGTTTTACTGCCCACTAGTCTTTAATTTTTCCTCCCTAGGCAACAAAGAGCACAATCACTAATACCAGGGATCAAGGTATTAATGGTTTTCAACTGAGTCGTGATGGTGGATTTTCTGAAGTTTTTTCTTATTTTCGAAGCTTGCAGCAACAGAAAGTTAATCTAATTGGCAGTTTTTTGGTTGTTTGTTTTTTTTTTTATTTTTTGGTAAGTTTTCAGGCATTGAAGTCTAGAATTTTCTGAGTTTACTGTTTCTAAAAAAGCAAGAATTTTCATTGTGGTGACAAACTGAAATAGAATATTAATAGTTTATACTAAAACACCACTCCTTTTGTTTAAATTTTTTTCTCACATTTATGTCAGTATATCTTGCAGGTAAAGACAGTGTGAATTGGTTGGTGTTTGAACAGGACATCTGAACTTTTCAAGTGTTACCAGTGAATTTTATACAGTTGTGATAGTCAATACTAGTTCAATTTTATTATGGAAAATTGGAGGACATTGTGAACTCATTTAGATGAAATGTATCATCAGGACACCATTATTTGTCTTTTTTTAAAGGACAGACTCTGAAAGAAAGGTAAGTTTTGTGCAAATTCAAGACTGAGTTATGATGTTCTTTCTGCTTAAATGCCCCTTCTCTGTTTTAGAGCTAGCCCAGTATATTTTTCGTTTCATAGCCTAAAATTTGTCTAACATTGATATGCATTGCTACTCCATGGCAACAGGAATTATACTCCCAGCGTGGCTATACTTCTGTAATAAATGACAGAGGCAGTACAAACCGTTCCTTTAACCAGCCATCAAACACATGTATGCTTTACTTGCAAATAATATAGGATAAATACTCCCTGCTCGAGTCCACACCATGAATTTGATTTTCTTCCTAGAATAAGAGTGAGACTGATTCAGAATTAAAATAAATAGACTGGAGTTATTTCCCTGGATCACTTTGGGATTGCCAGCCTTAATCCTTCACAAACCATGAATCAAGCACACAAAAACCTGAGAATGACATTAAAAAAAATGTGATTTCAAATGCTACTAATAAAGTACTTTAAGTTGCCTTCTATTTTCATGTCTTAAAAATGCAACCATATTCATATTTTTGATTCTTCTTTAATAGACAAAATTTTCCAGATAAAAGAGATATTCTCCTGTAACTCTAAATGAAAAACACCAAATATCATAATCATGAGAAAATTAGAAGGTGAGTAGTAAGATGCGTATTTGAAAAGCAGCAAAAGCTGAGTCCATGTACTTCTCCCTTGCTCAAGTGCACAAGAAGCTTCAATAAGCTTCGGTATTCCTTTATCACTTGAATGCAAAAATAGCTTGTGAATAGTTGGGAGGATAAATCACCCAACTATTATTTAACACCTCCACTCTGTCAGTCTTTTCCTCTATTATTTGCAAATAATCCTAGGTAGGATCAGGCAGTGTGAAGAAAGCACAGTAAATGAACTGCATGTATAATATCTTTACTGAGATTTTTATTGTTATTCAGTACTGAGGAAAATTTGTATATTAAAATACACGAAAAAAATAAAATCAATACTATTACTGAAATGGTGACCTAAGAATCAGGTACATTATACATTTTTCATTAAAAATAAACACAGAAGCTAATTATGCCAAATATTCAGGGCTTTTTCTCCCCATTAGATAATTTTCTAATCCTATTTTTTCCCACCCTAAATGCTTTTAATGCTTAATATAGCGACAATTGTACAGCAAAATTCACTTATTTTGATTGTTGATCTATAGATCCTATAAGGCTTTCAGGGCATCATGAGTGCATGCCAACAGGAAGACCTGGAGGACAGGCTTCAGTTCAGCTAGCTTATACATCACTTCGAGCACATGTGCATATCTGGATGAGCAAACACTGATGCACTCCTTTTGTGCATATCTGTACAACTTTTTGTACAAATCTGGAGCAGCAGCGAGGGACAGCTGGCTAAATTCCCTTTTAGGAAGGATTTATTACAGCTGAGACCCGGAGGTCTGACTGCAGAAGCATGAAGGTACTTCAGGACTCCACATAGCAACAGTTCTTAGTGGCAACCAGCAGAGAAGTTGTATGTGCCAGTAGAATAAGCGAAATTTGTGGATTTGGTTTAATAGCATCATTCAGGATTTTACAGCAGCATATAACTCTTGACAAGTTCTATCTGTACTTACATAACCATTTCAGGATTAGGAATTATTTCTAAAAGTTTCAGTATTTTGATTGCCTTTAAATTGTCTCCAAATTGCTGTTTCAAAAATTAAAGCCGAATTAACCTAATAATGCACAATCGTTTCAAACATGCATAAAAATCATTGACTAAACTTTTGCAAGCCTAAAAACCCCCACAATTACAAGAAATAGCTTTAAAAATAGAGGAACTGAAGCAAGAATTCAAAGCAAAATGAACCATAGTCAGGATGCCTTCATGAATAAAAAATGATAATTTTGCTCAGTCTGGTTTTGGTAAAGCTTAATTCTGCAGTGTAACCTGCTTAAGATATACAATTTTGGGTTAATTCTTGAGAACTAAGATGCAGCTACCTGTATTCATGAGGCAGAGTAGTTTTTTCCCAGCCTTAAGCAAACTCTCAGATAAATTTCTTAACCCTTTTTTTTCATTTATGGGAAGCACGCCACACGACTTTTATCCACTCAAATTCCCATGGATAATTGTGTCCTGTGCCTCTTGCAGATGAGAAGGCTTCGAGCTCTTGAGTAGGACCTTTCCAGAAATAACAGGGAGAAAGCCATGTGCTGAGTCAGTTGTTCTGGCATGTGGCCCACAAGTGCAGCCTCTCCAGTATGGAACGGCACATGAAGTTATTATGTGACTCATGTGCTGTCATTCTCTTACCTGACAAATGTGTATCTACTCACACAATGCAGTAAGCATTAAACTCAGATTCTTGCACTGTAAATCAACTTAATCAAGGCTGGAGACATCCAAGGTACAAGGCATAACTAATCTGGTACCTATTTGGAAGTTTAAACTTTTCTAAGCCAACCCATCAAATATAATGAACCTTAGAGCTGTTGGTATTAAACTAAAAACTTTTTTTGGTTTGCTTTTACTTTTTGTTAACATACCAATGAGTTCTGCAGCATACTTAAACACAGACGCATATCATTCTCCCACTTTTTTTTACTAGACCATCAATCTGAAAATATCTATTCAATTGTAAGTATCCAAAAGATGTTAATAGGTCATAAAAAAAGTTAATATTTCATAAAAGATATATGTCATATAAGCTATCCAACATTCACTCAAAACTTTAAAAAATAAATGAAAATTTAAAACTTTAATATTATTAGCCTAAAATTGTAATTTTTGAAATGTTAGTTTTTCCTTGCACATCATTAACCATCTATCTTCCTCTCACACTGTAACAGTTCACAAGATCAGCTATGATTTGGTCACAAGATCAGCTATGATTTTTTATTTAATTTCTGAGTCCTTAGAATAATATGCAGGACTCTAAGATGGTTTATGTGAAAACTGAGGTATAGGTTTGTCAAGTGCTTGTGTAGTGAAAAATTTTGGCTTACTGGAACACTACTGTGATTACATGAAAGCACATGATTTTTTAAAAGCTTCTTGGATTTTATAAAGCCTGTATAGGTTGAGTATTCCTAATGTGGAAAAGGGTACAGACATCTCTGAGAGATATTTTACATACTGGACTTGAGAAAATTTCTGTAAATTTACATTCGAAACTCAATTCTAATAAACTTATCATCTAAGTTGCATTCTGTTCCCTATTTTAAGTGATTTTTTTTAATTTATTTCAATGTATTAGGCCAGTTAGCAGTTATAAAACTTGTAGCCCATATTTCCAGCACAGTATGACATACAGACTAGAACACAGAGAACAATGCATATGCAATTTGGAATGGTATTTCATTCCATTTTTAATGTGACAGAAGAAATGTTGTCATATAAGATTATTTGAGTTATAGTAAAAAAGTTTTGTGATAAATTGCTTGGTTAATTTTAAACACAAGGTTCAAAATTTTCTCGTTTAAATTCCCCAAGAAAACTAGCTAAGCTCAAATATTAAACATATGAATGACTTTTTTTTTAAAGATATATTGAACAAAGATAAAATTCTTTAAAAAGCTTAAATAGCTCAGTTTGTGTTTTTTACAAAGTACTTTACAAATGAAATGTGCTCCTCAGAATTAATAATAAAACTCTCTCTGTTTCAGTCTGGGGTTGAGTTATTTTGATTTCAGAATGCATTTTTATCTAATGGATAGCAATTATATTGTATAATATTTTTTTATCCCAGGGAGCTAATTTCAAAAGAGCACTGGAAAGATCCCAGCTATCTAAATTGCTAGAGTTCTTTTCAGAGGCCACAGAAAATGTTGCCAGCATCAGTCTGCCTGTAACTGCATACATTTGCTTCCAGATTTGAGATACTTATGACAACAGTAAGGTTTGATGAGCTTGCCCCTCTCAAGGAACCAAACTTGGATAAGGCCTCACAGAAACTTATTTATAGCTGTACTTTCCGTCGTAAGGTGAAGCACACTTAGAAACTTCAGGAAGCACTGTAATAAAACACAGTACGAAGGAATGCTCTACAATTGTTTTATCTGGAAACATCCCTTGCTTTTGTATCAAAGCAATGCTGAGGTAGCAGAAGAGGCCAAATTCAGTCACCGGGTAGGTGATTAACTTTCTACTGCAGCAGAATATAAATTTTTGCCATTATCTAAGTTACCACCACTAAGTGGCACCACCTGTACAGACAGCATTTCCTACCTTGGCTATGTGGCTCCAAGTCCCTCCAAAACCCAAGGCAAAAGCACATGGTGACCACCAGGTGAAATGTCCTGCCTGCCAGGATCCCCTGCCACTGTGGTAACTAGAAGAACAGCAAAATGTCTTCCCTCAGAGGACTTGGGGCCGGAGCTTCCTTGGCACCCAGCTGCCAGGAAGCACCTCGCCACCGCTTGCCCAGCTGCCTGGTTCCCCAGTCCAGCCAAACCCCTGGGCTTCAGCTAGCAGTGCCATGATTCCGCACCAGGCCTTTGCCCTTTTCCTTCATCACCATGGCTCAAAAACGCTCACGTGCGGTGCCTGGTGCATCCACTGCTTGCATGCATTGGAAGACTATCAGGATGTTAAAATCATTGGCCAGGGTTCTTCTGCAGAGTGCTGAAGCAGGTGCTTATTACCCAAAAGGCAAAGCATGGTGCACATACACAGGCACTTGCTGAACAGAAACAGCAAGCGGGGAATGCGGCCCAAGGAGAAGCGAGTTTCAGACTGATCAAAGCCACAGGCCAGGCATGGCTTAATTATAATATTTTCTGTGGGGCGCAGGATGTGTGTGCATGCTTAAGAGAATGTGGATCACAGAAAAATGGGTAAGTTCTGCCTGTTACAGGAAGGTAATTTTCAATTAAAGTTCAGCATATTCTTTCAGGCAAAACATGGCAGGCCAAGCGGAGCACCTGCTGCTGCAGCCCAGAGGCACTCTGATGAGCCAGCTGTGACGGACGTCACCTCGGCTAAAGCAGCATCTGAGGCTAGATTAGAAATGGAAATGTCACGGCTGGGGACCAGGCACAGATCTCTCAGCACTGGGAAGTGATACCACAGAGAGTGTCCCTGGTGTGTGTCTGCTAAGGTCAGCACCAAGGGGAGGGTGTCAGTATCTTGTGTGGTTAGGAGAGCTTCCTCACCAGATCAGAAGCTTGGCTTCCAGTCTAACAGCTGAAATTTAGCCAGACAGCGATGGCATGCAAAGGTAACTGGATATGGACTGGAGAAATGTATTGGCAAGGTCCTAGACCTGTGTGAGACAGTTTGGATGGCAAGGGACTTTTAAGCCTTTAAATTTGTTCACTTCAATTTGCTTATTCGCTAGTGTGGAGTTAAAATGAGTGAGTTTATAGGAACTGCAGTGTGGGAAATAGTTGCTCAAGCATAAAGCAGATGGTGAGTTTACCTGTGGCTAATTTGCTTTATTTCTGAAATTTAAAAAAAAGCAAAAAAAAAAGGCAAAAAAAAAAAAAGCATGCACTCAGCATACTTTTATTATTAGCCTACTTGTATTATTAATCTTATACCGACGTTTGAAAATCTACGGTGAAAAAATTTGCATGAAATCAAACTCCAAATTTATGAACGCAAATGTATAAATAACGTAAACATAATTTATAAAGTGAGAAGAGAGATCCTGTCCAACACCTTGTAACTACCATATCACAGAATTTGTACGAATATTTTGCAGTGGGCATGGCTCTGGTAGAATCTCAGTGGTTGCTTCCACGAGTTTTAGTCTTTGCTTCCTTGTGTAGATTATCACCATTACTACTTGCAGAAAGCTGTTGTATTTTTTGCAACCTCAAAACCATCATTATAATAAAATGGACCATCTATAGAAGACATATAAGGATGCATCTCCGGACTTGAGATGACAATTTGGAGGTTTGCGTTCACAGGCATTTGTGAAAACTCATGCATTCTATTTTCCTTAAAATAAAATAATTCCTGTTATATCAGGAAAGACTATTGCTACTCAAAATCTATAGCTGTGCATTGCTCTAACAAGGGTATTTATAATATGCTGTGTAATGCAATATATCTGGGGGGGAAACCAGTCAAAACAAATATCACAATTTTTAATTCAAAGCAAACAGGCCTATTCTTCAACAGGTACCTGCAGATTTGATGCTGCATGCCAACTAAAATGTATTTTTAGATTTTTTTTGTTTTTCTATCTGGGCACACTTATCAAGGGGACATCTGGAAATAAGTATCACATGGAAATAAGTGTCACACTGCAATTACTGTTATTGTAACCTACAAAAATACTTTCTGGAGGCCACAGAGCCCATAGTGCATTTGATAAAATAACATGGTCATGCATCCTGATTTTGAATGAGTTGAATGAGAGGATGACTTCAATGCCTCACAGATACATCGGTAATTTCTGTAATGCTTTCCATATCAGGTTGTTCTTGATATTTATTTTATTTGGGTTTCTGAAACAGCATGAGGATTACTACAATAGAACGACAGCTACATTTAATTAAGGCATGACTGATGTATCTGCAAATAATCTTAACTGAGAATTTAATTTTTCATTTGGAAGTCTTGCAGACAGAACATGATTTCCTTTGGCTTTATTTTGTTTAATATTCTACTGATTTTTCTACTGCTTAAGGAAAAATAGAGCTGCATCTCAAATCAAATACTTAAGATATCAAGTGTTATCAAATAGCTACTTCTGGTTGACACATGAAATTGATCTTAGTCACATCTTGGCGTTGCTCATCCTGGATTGTGAGTGCAGGCAATCCTAACAAAAATATTCCCTGTGTAAAAAAAACAAAACAAAAACAAAACAAAACAACCAACAGTTTTTTTCAGGAGCTTCAGCTGTGCATTTCTGTATGAGCTTCTTGTAAACATTCCCACTAATAGACACTGGTCAGAGGGCACTCGAAGAAAATAAACAGAAATAGAGTACGGCCACAGCTGAACAGAATTCACTTAAATATTCAGGAAAATATTGATAGAAAATGCTGGTAAAATCTGTTCAGCTCTAACATCTGGATGGCTTGAGTAAAAAATAAAATTAAATCCCACTTTGAAATAAATTTATTAAAGTTACCACGGTATTCTGGGAGCTTGTGTCAGTTATTCCAGAAATCCAATTTGTTGCAGATATATTGGAGGTTCACAGAAGAGGTAAACAGTTGCTGTGGTGAAAAATTCTATGGGAGTAATAGGTAGAGGATGGGAAAGTTATTTGTTCATATTATTTGCTCTAGGATATTAATTTCATGTCCAAATTAAAGCTGGGCAATGGTATTTGCATTAGCTACGCTTTAGTGCAAAAACAAATCACTTTGTTATTATGAGTTAGCAGTTTTTCTTCTTACAGGAAAAAATGAAAAGCCCTATTTCTTGGACATATAAGCAGATGAGCCGTCACCATAGCAACAAAAGGACGTATCCATCGCGTCATTCTGTCAAACAGCCCCTGCATGTGACTCCAAGCTCACATTCCTTACTTCCATCTGAAAGTAGGTTTTAGTCCTGCCATCCAATAAAATCAATACCCAGTAGGATGTTTTCTGTCTGTCATAGTTTAGAAATAAAAGGCTACTTATTGTAGCCTGTCTTGTCTTAAAGGAAAAGTGAAGGTTGTTTATCCATCATATACTAGGAGTTAATGAGAAATAGAATTAATAGAAAACAGATCATTAGTTTCCAGGAATGCTAAATTTGCTCTTGCTCTGTATTATGTTTAGTGATTCAGTCATGTCTTTGTTACAGAGTATTATGACAGGTTCTTTGGACAGCTTCCAGAAGTGAGTCTGGTTTAAGAGAAACATCATGTTTCTCTCCCAGAATTTTGAAAGAGGCTTTGATTTCTCCACCAAAAGGAGGAGAATCATACTGCAAACACAATTTACAAATCAGGCAGCAGAAACCAAATACAAATACAAAATGTTAATTGATCGTCCATTTCCTTTGCAACTCTAAAGCACGATTTTATTTTCATGTTCTTGCCCTTTTCAAATGTGTTTTTAGCTTCTCTTTCAGACTCTAGAAGGCTGTTTTCACTTTGGCTCATTTTTCCTTTTCATCACCATTAGATTTTAACCTTCTCAACACCTGCAGTGTGATAAGAACCAACACATTTGGCCTCTGCTTTCCTGATCTAATTCCCAGAAGCCTTCCCAAGTATTACAAAAGTAATGGTGACTTGCACTTGTGTGGGTTCTGCATTTTACTTCAACGAAATCAACTAATGTTCCGTTTCCACATGTCACATGACTACTGCAACAACAATCTCTGGGAGAAATTAAGTAACAGTTGCCTCATTAGGAAGATCTTGAGGCAACCTTGCTACTTATGTTTTTGAGCTCCTTGTCTGCTGAATGCTTTGTGATGAATACCGGTTGTGCCTAAGTGTAACGCAAACTTTCACTGGAATTAAAGTTTCAGTTTAAGTACAGAGTGATCCTAGCTTAGGATCCATACACCAGCATGACAGTTATGGAAAATAAGGAATGTAAGAGATGGAAAAAATTATGATGACGAGAAAGCACCATCTCTCTGTATCACTGCATTGAAGTAATGAATGGTATAACCTACACAGGAATGTATGGCTCCAGAACCCGACCTTTTTTTCCCTCAATAATGCTTATTATTATCTTACTTATCTAAGTAAGACTGAAAGAGATATAGAAAAACAGTTCTCTCTATCTCTCTCTCTTTGAAACACACATTTTAGATGTATGAAAATGTAAAACGCATTAAAATATATATAAGATGAGGCAAGAGTCTGTACTCAAGTGAATTAACAGATGTATGGGGAAAAGTGATTTGCGAAATGTCAGTTTTCCATATCAAATTAATGGTCTTGAAATGCTAAGCAACTTCTGTCAGTTTCAGTTAAGCCAAACTAACTGATATTTTCCAAAACAGATTGCCAGAATCACACCAGTGAAACTGTTTCCTGTAGAAGCAGGAAGTGAGTTTGGCAGTGTCCTCCTGGTGGTTTTGTCGGGTGTTAATTTTCTTCATAGCAGGTAGTATGGGCTATGTTTTGGATTTATGCTGGAAACAGTGCAGATAACACAGGGATGTTTTTGTTCTCACTGTGCAGTGCTCACACAGAGTCAAGGCCTTTTCTGTTCCTCACCTCACCCATCCAGTGAGGAGTCTGGGGGTGTACAGTGAGTCTTAAGGGAACACAGCCGTGACTGACCATAGGGCATCAGGCTCAGCATGCAGAGCTGGGTGAAGAAGGAAGAAAGAGGGACATTCAGAGTGATGGTTTTTGACTTTGCAAGTCACCGTTACATGCGATGGGACCCTGCTCTCCTGGGGAAGGGTGAACACCTGCCTGCCCAGGGGAAGCAGTGAATTGTTTTGCTTTGCTTGCTTGTATGGCTTTTGCTTCACCTCTACCTGTGTTTATCTTAACCTATGAGTATTCACAATTTTAGCTTTTGGGTTCTCTTCTCAATCCCACTGCAGGAGAGTGAGTGAATGACTGTATGGTGCTTAGTTGCAGATTTGGATTAAACCACAACACTCATGTCAAAAGAAATCAAGCAAACTGAATTGTAAACTCTTTTTTCTTTTTTTTTTTTTTTTTAATTAGGTCAACTTAGCAAAACCAAGAATCAGTCCAAGTGTTATGTCTAGCAGTTCCTTTTTATTTTTTTTTCAAATGAAACAAAATATTTGAGTTTTAATCCTAAAACAGCAACTCTCAGGTGCTTGGAACTCCAACTCTTAATTCAAAGTTCAAATGTTTTCTTCTTACTTTCAAACTAGTTAGTAGTTCCCAGAAATATGAGCACCACATTGAGGAGTGGGACATAAAAAACTATTCTCAGAAATTAGCAAGGCTTAAAAAAATGAGTGACAAGTCTGGACAGTTTGTGCTGGCTCAATTACCTCACGTGTGGTGTTCACTCACACAGGACTCCTTTATGAATCCAATTAGACTGCTTCTGCCACCAAATTTGATTCTCCGTAGCTGCCATCAGGACAGCTCTACCTAGATTAAGGTTTGTGTCAACAGATACACTGTATTTCTTTCTAGTCTTGAAAAGTTTTCACCTGACACTAGGTGGACACTAGTCCTTCATCAGAGACACCTGCCTTATCAGTTCTTCAGTTTTACAGATCCTGTTATTATCTGCTGACCTAAAGTTTGTTCCACCTGACTTCTCTGCTGACAAGTCTGGTTCAACAGATCCATTTTGCTTCATTTGGTGAGCTCCTCGATTTTTTCCATTAGATCTCTCAATGTACAGTTCTAAGTGGGAGCCTGGGCTATCACTAGGTCCTAAATGTGCCAGATCAAATGACTTGGCCATTCTGCGTTTAAGTTCATGCACATGAACAGATTACCAGTTTTCCAAGGCTCCTATTAATCAGCTTCCCTATAATTTCAAAACTGTTACCTTAGCTAAAATAGAAAAAAATATTATCTATAACCACTATACATTGAAGAAAGAACTTCTAAGTCATCTTTTGAATCCAAATATGTTACGCTTAGGAAAAAAATCCCACAACAAAGATAGTTAGAAAAAATTATTATAATTTTGAAAGCCACACAGTATTTTTTAAATGTTTTCTGTAAGATGTATTCTATTAACTTTAAATGCACGTGTAGAGTCTTTAGCTGACGTAACTAAGAAAATAGATCTGTGTTTTTAAAAAAAATCAATATTACAATTTGATTCAGATATGCCGTTGTTTCCCTTTGTTTCATAGATCTGCGGATATTAAATCATGTCAGTTTCCATTTGTGAGAAGCTTGCTGATATGTATACTTAGATTCAGTCTATATTTTATTATAGTTTTATATTTAGAATTTGGTAACTTCCAGTGCCCCTGGTGCAAAGTTACAAAGTGTTGTGGCTTTGCAGGAGCAAGTGCAAAATCTCCAAAGGTAAATGCAGCCCAAGTGCTAGTGATTGCCAAAGGACATACTGTGGTGTAACGTTGCCACAAGGACAGTAGAAACTTGGCAGCACTCTGTTTGCTCTGCCTTTTTTTAAGCACCAAATCTAAAGAGCCTTCTTTACAGGTTTGTCCTGTGACCCAGGAATAAAGAACCAGATAGATTGAGTTAAGGTTTTTATCCATCACAAGCAGGAAGGATAAAAAGGCCTGTCTTTGGTGGCTGAGGATCTCAGAGCTATCAATACAATTCTCTTGTTGTGTAAGCTTTGACTCTGCTGACACTGACAGTGGGATTGGGTGTGTGTATCCATCTTCTGAGGGAGAATCACCAGGTACATTGTTTGTGAAATAAGTGCACTCTCATCAAAGATGGTATAAAATGTTCTGAAACCTTACAGATGTTGTGCTCGAATCATGATACTTAGAGTGACTTACTGCCATCAAATATTTCCCCACCACATCATCCCAAGGCTCAGTCCCAGCCCTAAGAGTCCAGTGTCCTCCACTACCAGTAAGAGCAGCAGTCTGACAATTGTCATGATTTTATTTTGTTTGTCAGTTTTCGTCATTGCCTGTCATTATTCATATTGGGGGATGGAAACACCTGCAGTGTAGTGCAGAGGAAAACAACTGAAGTGCAGCGAATACACCCTATAGAAATACTTTATATTAATGCAGTCTTCTTTTTTTTTACTTTAAAAATGTATAATACAGCTTAAATGAATGGGCACTAGTTAGTCATACTGGTACTCCCCAAAGCTGTCACTAATAGCAAAAAATTATATAGCTTGGATATTACAAAAAATTTCATCAGGAATTGTTCATCATAATAAATATTCAGATGTATTACCAGACATGGAATGTAGGTAAACTAATTCCTCACATTTAATTCCTCCAACTAAATTACTCTTTCTAAATACAGTTCCTTCATAAATTTAGAGGAAGGAAAATTAACAGTTCCATAGGAAACCAGAAAATCCAAGTGGATGTGAAACATTTAGCATTGCATCTTTAATCACAATTTAAAAATATTTTTCCAGCATTTGTAAGAAAAAGAACTTATACACAAGAACTAAGGAACAAAAACTAGGCATATTGCTAGTAGTACATAAAGAGCACCTGGTCTCATTAGGATGGTATTTTATTTTCTTCACAGTATACCACTTTAATGGATCTAGCAGGGAAATAGCAACAAAAACTAAGCAACTAGAATGACAGTGTCGTCTCTGTGGAAACATCAGCACTTATTCATCATCATCTTCAGTGCTATAAGATGTCACCTAGAGAATTCCTTCTGAGATTTTTCTTTTTCTAACAAGGGTTTAGCCTAATTTATATTCCCTACATGTAAAATGCAGCTTTATTGTTTTAAATTACATGAATTCTGTATCTTCTGCATAAAAGCCCTTTTTAAGAGAAACAAAGTATTCTGTTGCCTTGATCACAGGTCTTTGGCCTAAAGAAAAAAAAAAGATTTTTTTATAGTTTCTCCAACTTGTCTTGCATGTCAGAAAATAATGACATTATTAGTGCTTTTCTCTCCTTCCCCTGGGTTCCTGTAGTTGTTCTTCCTATACGAAAAACTTCAGTATTTCATTTAAGCAGATTTAGCATTAAATCTTCTATAAACTCATACAGCACATTACCATTTCCAGTGCCTTTATGTGATATCATGTAGTTTTCATCTATCTTTGAGTTTTGTTTCTTAACTGAACTGATAATCTTTTTCAGTTTGTTATACAGTCTGGTTTAGGCAAGAAATCATTGCCTAATAAAAGTGGACCATGGGCTGGTAGTAGTGCCTAGAGGACAATGGCTCAAAGACCACCAGCTGGAGTACACAGGATTTCAGGAATTTTGGCAGTGACTACTAAAATTAAATTGCTCTTATACTGGATCATATAAAAGCAAGGATTTGCCATGGTTCAAGGACAGTTTTAACCATATGTTTCTTTATAACTAGCCATAACATAAAATTAATGGAGAAAAAAACAGGTCATCCTTGTGCCTAGATGGGGCGTAATAGGGTCTCAGTTATCCTTTTAGTTCCTCCCTTACCTATAAGATCATGAGTTGTGAAATGCTGCCAGCTGCACTATAAGCAAACTCAAAAAGACAGTGATAAATATTCTGGGTTGGGACAGTGATTAGAAAAGTCTTCTGGTTTGAACTGTGTATGTGTATTTACCAGTGCTATAAAGCACTAAATATTAGGTATACATGCAACAAAAATTACCCAATAGACTATCATAAACAGTTTTAGAAAAGCTTATCATCTCCTTACATCGATATTCTGTGCTGTGGTCTTTCTCTTGGGCTTCCGCAGCTATAAAAGCAGGCTCCAGTAAAATGAACTTAGCAGCAATGTCTGGGATTCAAATTTCATATGCTCATTAGAAATGTGATGAATTAGGTGGTAATGGAGAAATCAGTGAAATAATTTATTTTTATTTCACATCTTATGTTGAATAGGGAGCATTTTTTAAAGTTATAGTTCTTAGGCAGGACTTTAACTTCCCTGACACCTACTGGGAAGCAACACAGCAAACCACAAACAGTCCAGGATGTTCCTGGAAAGTGCTGATGACAACTTCCTGACACAGAGGGTGGACAGTCCCACAAGGAATGGTGTGCTGCTTGACCTCATGATAACAAACAGGTAAGGCCTTGTTGGAGATGCAAAGGATAAGGGCAGCTTTGTCCACAGTCATCCTGAAATTATGTAGCTCAGTATCAGATGAGGAGGAAGCAAAGCAGCAAGACTGCAACCATGGACTTCAGGAGACCTAAGTAAACCTCCTCAGGGATCTTCTTGGAAGAGTCCTGTGGGAATGGGCCCTGCAGGGTAAGAAGGATCAAAGAGAGCTGTTTGGTATTCAAGGATCACTTTTCCCAAGGTGAAGAACAATGCATCCTAGTAAGCCAGTAATCAGGCAAAGAGGGCAAGAGATCTGCATGGATGAAGAAGGAACTTGTGTCATTGCTCAAGGGTAAGCCAGAAATACACAGGAGGTGGCAGCAGGGTCCAGCCACTTGGAAAGAATGTAGAGAGATTTTCAGAGTAAGTAGAAATGAGGCAAGGAAGGCCAACGACCATCTGGAAATGTATCTGGCCAAGGACGTTAGGGACAATGAGAAGGGCGTCTTTGAATACATCAACAGCAAAAGGAAAACTATGGATAATGTGGGCCCATTACTAAATGGAGAGGGGACCCTGGTAACAGAGGATGTAGAGTTACTGAATGCCTTCTTTGCATCATCCATCTTGTCTCAGAAATTTTAATGTTTACTTGTCATTATTTAAGCTTCATGTGAACTTTCAGATTCCCTCTTTTGTAAAAGAATCAAAGACTTTGGAATGCACCTACACATCTGCTAAGCTTCAGGACTTTCTCTTATATGACTGAGTATGCAACTTCAAAATACTGTAACTTCAAATCTATTTTTCCATTATGTATGTTTTATATTGCAGCTGTAAAAGTTTTATTTAATTTGCTTTGTACTAGTACCAAATTTTTGTTTGATTTTTATCCGTATTTTCAGCATCAGTGCGTATGGAATTTACTAATCATATGTTGAACCTTTTAGTGACCAGCATTTCAGACATGGCTTCCCCATGCTTATGGCATAATATAATGAAGTGCAGTTCTTTCCTTACTCTGTTTTGGTTCTTTTGTTGCAACTTGAAAATATATTGAAAATATATTCTGAGTTTCCTTTCCAGTTTTGAAAGAGATCTGGAGATATGAAATAGATGGAAACGTCAAATCACATTGACAATTAGAAAAAATATAAAATTTCATTGTTCTGAAGGACTTTGGAAGGAGGACCTCTAGTGCATACCTTGGAGTTCAAAGCCTTGGAGTTCAAAGCAGTAAGCACTTAAATGCATACATGCCTCCATATATGCCCTCTAAAATGAGCTTGACCTGCAACAAAGCTTCATTTCTGGATAAAATTATACAATGCTCAGAGTTTGTCAAAGAGCTCATCTGTGCAACCACATTTTCATAGCTCCACATTTTCTGGGAAAAAATTAATTTTATTTACAATACAAAACATCCTTTTTCTGCTAACAATAGTACCAGCTTCCAGATCTTTTCTGTTTCCAGGCATCATGCTCCATTGATATTTCAGAACACATCTACATTACAAGGCCAATTCTAGCACAGCCACACTGGCATAGCTCCTGCTAGAGATGCAGCATAGGCTGACAGGAGAACCTTTTCAGCTGTCATAGCAACACTACCTACCCTGCATAACATAAACTAAAATGGCAAAGGCACTTTTGTATCAGCATGGCTGTGACAGACACCAGGGGGATGTTAATACACTGTGTTTGCTGAATGCCCTTATATCATGCACAATATCCTGGTTTTCTGTGTGGTGGTACTTTAATATCATGATTCAGAATATTTTTAATCAGTGCTGCAAAATATAGTCCTTATCAGAGAATCACAGCATGGTTGAGATTGAAAGGGCATTCTGGAGGCTATTTGGTCACCTGTGTCAGGCATCAGCCTCAGTCAGAAAGGAACAGATTCCTGTCTGGATCACAGGCCTGCAATTAGACCTTTGAAGATAAGAGAATGAATAGTATTAGGATGGAAATGTCAACTAAAGGAATGAACTAAACAGATTTTGTCCATATATAAGATTCCCGGTACAGAAAGCAGATACAAAGAGATGCTCTTTACACATGGAGCTGGCTTTCAGGAGGGCAGGTTTGGTGCCATGAGAAATGTGTAGGCTGTAGTCTGCCCTGCATATTCCTGCTACAAGAAGAAAATGGGACAGGCTGAGATTTTGCACAGACTTGAGAGGTGGAAAAAAAATTCCACGCAACTTCTGCAATCACAAGGATATGGTTTGCTCTCTGAGGCTTTCAGAAGGTTGCAAACAACTAGCAAACAAGCAAAAAGTAGTGTGTTAAGTCTCAGAGCGTGATGTCTGGAGAAATACGTGCAAACATCTTGTAAAAGAAACAAAGGTTTCAGCTGCCCTATCCACAATGTGTTGACTTGATAGATATGGAATTGTTCTCCATTTATAATATCCAGTCTGGAGAAGACTGAGGGGAGACCTCATTGCAGTCATTGCTTTAACATCCTCTCAAGGCAGAGGGGCAGGTAGCAATCTCTTCACCCTTGTGACCAGGTCCTCAAGGAAATGGTAAAAAGCTGAGTTGGGGAGGTTTAGGAAAAGGAAGGTTTAGGAAATGATTTTTCACCCAGAGGGAGGTTGGGTGCTGGAACAGGCTCCCCAGGGAAGTGATCACAGCACCAACCTGATAGACTTCAAGAAGTGTTTGGACAATGCTGTCAGGCACAGGGTGTGACTCTTGGGGCTGTCCTGTGCAGGGCCAGGAGTTGGGTTTTGATGATCCTTGTGTGTCTCTTCCAACTCTTCATAATCTATGATTCTATGATGTCTTCATAATTATGTAAATTGGGGCCAAATTTGCCTGAGCCTTAGGTGTAAAACTTTAAATAGGTGAGAGTATTGAGAAAAAAGTAATTCAAACAATGCCAGACTCCGTTGGATAATTTTTTTAACCTGTCACTAAGCCCCTTGTTAAATAATACTGTTTTCACAGTTCTGAAATTAACACTGAAGCATAAACTTTTGCTGTAAAGTATTTCATTTCTAAAATGTAGAAATATTTTGCGACCACAGTATCTGGTGTGTTCCTTGCATTTACAAAGACATATTAATCACAGTCTTCAAGAATATGTTTTGCTACTAGATTTGGGATTGTGTAATCCTGAAAATTTCTAAAGGAATAAGAACATGCTCGTGGAGATTATTTTAAAATTTCTGTCACAAAAAGAGGCTAGTAAAGTTGTCTTTTTAGCAAGGTAGGAAGCTATTAACCATGCACAGAGAACCTTCAACTAGGCAGAAGACTGTGAAGAAAAGGAGTTCAAAGACTATTACACTGAAGAGTTAAAGAAGGTCAGAGCCAATCAGGATGGAGTTAATTAAATGGTGCAGCTGTTTAAAAAAAAAAAAAAAGGAAAGAGGGTAACAGTAGTAATGAAATATTTTTATGGTTCATAAATTACACAGGTTAGGTAGACATTTCTTATGTTTGTGATACGTAGACAAAGTGTTGTTGGAGGGGTCAAAATGAATGATGTGTTCTTTTGGATATTTGAAGTGTTTGTTTGGTTTTTTTGATTGCTTTAAATATTATTGTGCTCAGTAATGCCTATACTAGCAGGTGATATTTGAAGAGAACAAGAAGGTTCTCTTTCAGAGAAGTTAAAGAGGTGTTTAAAATGGGGCTTTTGATCACAGTAGTTCTGAAGAGTGTGTGAGGCCTAACTAGGCAAACCAGAAGGAAAGAGAAGCCTGTCCATAAAGGTAATTATTTCTTGGTCATTGCACAAGTCAGTTCACTTAATTTTTTATTGTTGGGAATTGCACACATAATACAGATTGATACTGTGTGCTTTGTTTTGGATTGTAAAAGAAGATTGAACTGATCTTGCTAATGAGGGCACCAACGGTTCTAGGAAGTTATCCAATCTCCTGAGGAATATTTTGGGAGAAGTCTTAATTGGATCTGTGGTCTCAACACTGTCAGTGTACAGCTCTGTTTTAGCAGATATTTCATTTTTTCTTTTTTTGTTCTGCCACATTTGATGCTCTGTCAGTCAGAGTCCACACTGAGATCAGCCAGAAACTTGCTGTACCAGGAAGCATTTGATGTAGCCCTTACTGCCTATTAGATGTTGAACAAGGGCGGGCTTCGCCAGAGTGAGATGTGAGATGTTGCTTTCTGAAACTTCAGAAAATAAAGATTGTCTTCTTTGTCTTCCAGCTGGATGCAACATCCAAGGCAATTTAGTTCTACATTGTAATTTAATATACCTCTGGTTTTTGGAGAAGAGTTAGTGGCACATGGTACTTTTGCATTGTAGAAGCATTCTTGTTGATTTATGTTGCACTAAATTTTAAAGATTATTATTTTACAGAAAAAATACATAGCATTTTTCTCTATTGACCCTCTTTCTTTTGTATATGATTCAGATATGATTCAGGGGTTAAATCTGCACAACATGTATTTTTGGTGTTTACTCTGCTATGTAAGAAAGAGAACAACACATCATGCTAGTAAAATATAGTATCTATTGCCTATAAAAATCTCATGTTTTATTTCGTACTACATAATTTATAAATTGATTTTCTAGACTCAGGTGGACATGTTAAGTTCCTTCAGTTTTCAAGACCATAATTCTTCACTAAGCTGTCTTGTTCTCATAGCTGGCAGGACACAGAACACCTCTGTAAGTAACAATTTTAAAAGAGAAAGGAAGGGAAGGGCAAACTGGAAGAGAAAGGCTACTTTTAAAATGTTATGACTTGTAAATAAGTACAGTAGCATCCATCCACTCTCTTGCATCATGGAATCATTTTGATTCTTTTGGGGTTGTATTTCAGGAAAATGTATTTTCTATTTTAAAACCAGTGAAGTAATCTTATGTCAAACTCACATACAAAGGTAGAATCTTTAGTAGGCTCAATGTAAGATTACTGTGTAAGATGAAAATGCAAATGGCCTATTTTACACTTACATGATTTCTAGGATTTTTAATTGAACTAACCCAGTTTTCCAGGGTATATATTGGATCATGCATATACGTTTATATAAATCTCAGAGTGCTTACAGTCATGTTCTTGACAACTTAATCAAGTTAACATATTTAATTGCAGGGCCTCAGACTGAGGATGCTGGAGTCATTTCTATTGCAACGTAGTTAATATTCATTCTTTTCTCTTCATCGCTGTGTCTTAAGGGCACACCCCAGCTCAGCATGGTGTTTGAGTTTCCAGCAGAGAGAAGCCTGGGTAATCAGCTACAAAATGCTGATATATACACTGAGTCTGACTCAGGGACTATTGAGCAAAACTGCATCTATAGGTCCACAAGAGGCTGGTCTTGTCATCTCACATAATTACATAAGTGAGGCAGCGTGGTTTGGTATGGGTTAGTGAATCACAGCCAGATTGTTTGACAGTGCCAATATGTATGTGTGGTGAGAGTAGGGCTACTCACGCTAAGGCACCTTCTGTGCTTCGAGCCCTGCCAGGTCCCTCCTTCCCTGTCACATGTCCTCTCCAGTGGCTCCCAGAGAATGTGACTGGCACACAGGCACTGAGCTGATCAGTGGGGGCTGCCTCTGAACACTTGGCTATCCGTTGCAGGCAAACAATGTACAAAAGGACAGTCGTGGTCACTCTTTCTTGGAGATGCAATTGTGGTCAAAGCCACTTCCTCTGACTTTGCTCATTTTTCATCATTGGTGTCTAGATATTTAGGCACCCATTTCTATGCAGTTACTGTACTATTTATAGAAGGATGTCCAATAGATATACTGTTAAGACTGGTGCCAAATAGAAACCCTAACAAATACATTGGTACAAATATTCTAAAATTACTCTCCAGAAAGGAAACCAAATGCTCTTGCCACAAAAAAAACAAGCCAAGCTAATTTGAATTCATGAGAAACAGTGGATATCTATGATGAATTTTTAACTAACTCACCCAAAGATTAATTAAGAAAAATTATTCTGAATAAGAAACATATGTGGGAAAATGGCAATCTGTTCCTAGACAAGTCTAAGGCAGAAAGGAGCAAGGAAGTTAATGAATTAAATCTCCTGTTATAAATAATTCATTGAGATTTTTTTTTAATAGTATATATTAGTATGCTTAAGGGCATTTTAAGTGGTATGATTACTAATAGTATCTCTTGCTTTGGTGGATCCCTCAATCCCATTTACAACAAGAGCCAACTAGTTTCGGCAAGCAGAAATTATTTTGTTTCCCTTTCTTGGACAGATTCACATTTATACATCTTTATAGGATAAAAATATACTAGGACAATTCTCTGTTTGTCCGTGCTTACATGGGAATAGATATTGTCCCTAGAACATATATCCTTTCCCTTATGTCCTGAGACTGGACTTTATTTTTTGCACTAAAAGGAGGGTTTAATATCTAGTGGGGAAAGACATGAGATTGAAGCTTTCAGATCTTTCAGACTGTGAAATTGGAGTTAAATGCAAAATGGTTTTGCCTTTAATTGTATCCTTTACTTGTACTAAAATACTGGAAAGAATTCAAAAACTTATAAAAACGTATAAAAATAATAAATCCCTAAACAATCATGTTGTTTCTCTTCCTTCACACTTTTTTGAGTGAGGAGAAAGAGAAGGAAGAAAGCAGAAGTGGAACTGTGAGGATTTGAATGATAAAAATCTTATTAGGGTCATAAAGTTAAGTTTTTGAAAACAGTAAGTTATTTAATTTCTTTATGGAAAAGAAACACAAAATATATTTTAGTTCAAACTTCTGAAAATGTAAATAAATAAACCAGTCATGGTTTAATGTGCAAAGCAATGCAGGCGCAGTACATTCTAGTCTCCCATCGAAAGATTTATTTGAAGTTAATACGTCCAGTAAGCAGATAAAAATTTGGTGTGGAAGGTTGGGAAAGGTTTCAGAAGGAGGAGGAACTGTGGACAGGAGGCAAGAAGATATAATATTGACTAAAATATTGTCTGCATTTCTCTTTTTAAAACTGTCATATTTGAGAGGCTGTTCTGAGTTACCTCGATCTTGAATAGAAACTGCTAAAACACATTTATGGAAACCATTCTGAATGGATATTTTTCATCTCTTTTGATTGCTGCTGCAGGTCTTAGGAACACATATGAACCTCAGCCAGATGTAACTATTAATTATTATTATCTGAATTAAAATTAAACAGTTCTGATGAATATGTTTCATTCTTGGATGGTCTTAGCTGTATTTTCACTATGAAATACTGATGTCAAATATGCTAAAATTATTTCAGAAGCTGTGAAGTTCATTCTCTATAATGTGTGTTATGTTACAATGGTTTTTTATGGAAATATGTAGTTGTTCTCATAGGATTGCTTTTTAATGAGAAGAGGCCATTTGGATGTAAAATGTGGTAGTAGAATGTAAATTATCTGAATACCTAGCACAAAACATAATTTGTCACTGCAGGCAAGTCTGGTAAAAGATTATCAATGGAATATAATGGAACTATACACAGCAAATGGAAGGTGATAAAATATAAAACTATGGGCCAGGGAATTCCAGCCACCCATCAGTTCTGGATAACTGCATTTTGGATAGGATTACTGCTTCTGCCTAACCAATATAAAAACTCTACAGCTCATCTAATATATATTGGAAATTATGAAAATCTAGAGGTGTAACAAATGGGGCAACCTAACTATTTTAGTAAATTACACTGATTGTTAACAGTAAAAGAGAAAGCTTCTGTATTTTTCTTTTTACTCTTAATGAGAGGTAGCATTTTCTAGCAGTAGGATTGATCTTTATTACAGACATATTTTTTCTGAATGTTTCTTCTTGTATCTCATTACTGAAGGTTGGTCAACCTCTCTGAGATAAATGCAGCTTAAAATCAAAAAATAGATCACTGCAATATATGGACATGAGTCTGACTGTTGCTATTTTGCATGTTTCTTTCTTCCTTGTGGTTTGTATTTAAATTCTGGTGCAGCCATTACTCAAATGTGTAATGAAGTGCTAGGATCCAGTTTGCCCTCACAGCCTCTTCCAGAGATTTTTCCCCACCTTTTGTGTGCCGAAAATTGATCAAACCCTTAGCTTTGGCCTCAGTAAGATTACCGGAATATAGCAAAACATCCTCAGAAAGGTTGTGTTAGCATTCAGCAGCCTTGGAGATCAAATGAGTGCATCAAATTTTCCCCAGGGATTTTGGTAGTGTTTCCTTGCTGGCCAGATTCAAATGTATGACTGCTCTTGAAGCGCAACATTTATTCTTCAAAAATAAGCTTACATGGCACATGGAGGCCACAAGTCATGTGGGGGGTTAATGACTTTCAAAGATCTTATCATAAGATAGGATCTTTTGACAACTATAAAACCCTTACACTTGTAAAATCTCTGGAAAGAGAGTAGCTAAGTTGTAATGTCTGAAATCACAGAGATGAAGTAATCATGTAAAAATTGTCTTACTAGGCTTTTGCAAGTACAATGTGATTGTGGTTGAGCGCAGAGATCAGAGATGAATCAGCTCTAGAGATGACGTGAGGGTCTTTGTGAGAAACGTTTGGCCTTGCTGTTGCTCCTTTTTAGCTTTGTGACAACGTAAAGGAGTATGTCCAAATGCAGATAATACAGATGCAGTACAGAGGAGGAGAAAAAGACACATCTTCATATTTTTCCTCTGTTTCCCTTGAGAGCAAAAATAGATGTTTTACAAATGGATTTATCAACTTCTGAAGATTGGTTTTGCCTCTCTCCTGATGTGTGCATTTCTGCAGTGACATTTTATTCTGATGGTAGAAGCTGATGTAATTGAAAACAGTGCTAGGAAGTGAAAAATCCTTTAGGAAATTAATTCTTCTAGTTCCTTTCCCACTCTTCTTCATAATGGCGTACATGGAAGAATTCACCAGTTTGTGAATTTCCTTACCAAATAGGTACAAAGCTTAAGTGTGCCAAGAACTTTTAAAAGCAGAATTGAAAGTCACATAGTGATGCTGATGATCAGTAAAATAACATGAAACTCTTTAAACTCTTGTACTTATTTTAGTTGGCAAGTTTAGAAGATATTACTGCAAAAAAAAAAAAAGAAAAAAGTGATATTTTTAATTTTCTTCTCCTTAGAGTTTACTTATCTCCTAAGTTTTCTTTAAGATATGGAAAAGCAGATTGATAGCCAATTGATCTTGCAAAACAATTAAGTCTTTGACATAACTCTGACATAATACTTATCATAGGGATACATATTAGTTCTTTACAGAAGTAGTTATTGCAGATATTAAGAAGCTACATTACACAGACTAAATCTTAACTTCCTCAGCAGTTCATAACTGCTATTGTTGGGGAATGATTACGAATGGAATTTAAACTTATTTCTTCCTCTTTTTCTTTAAGTTCAAGTGTAAGTAAAGGACCTACATGTCTGTAACAAACTCCGTATGTCTATGCAACTGATTGTGTTCAAAAATACTCATTCAAATATATTCCTTGTGTATGTATTTCCTGTAGTATGGAGCAAAATTCTCAGGAATCAGAAAATCAGAAAGCTTGTTAATAATAAAATAATTTTCATTACTATTACTTAAAAGCAATTTTTTCATTGAGATGAAGAAAGATTTTTGTGTGTATGCTTACAAGTACTTAAAAGTGTACTGCCTAGAGTTAGAAATTAGACACAGTTAATAGCCTGAAAAAAACGGAAATCAAATTCTTGTCTTAAATATAAATTCTTCAAAAAGAGGGGGAGGGCAGAAAAATTGTTTAGTGATATAAAAAGCCCTTCAGCTCAGTATCTGAAAATTATTTTGATCTTTTAAATATTTATAAATCCATTTTAAAAATC
>WAAE01006794.1:0-29920 GCA_013400495.1 Nicator chloris
GGGGCTTAGAGCAACCTGATCTGCCAAGTGGCCTCCCTGACCATGGCAGGGGGTTTTGAACTATAGGGTCTTTAAGGTCCCTTCACACCCAGACCACTCTATGGTTCTATGGTTTAACTTCTGCAGCCATCAAACAAGTATAAGCATGTGCACAGAACTCCAAGCTCCAGGTAGGTCACAGCAGGACGAGGCTGAGCCCAAGTCACAGCTGTAGTGATGGGAGGTGAGGAAGGCACTCAAACCTTTGTGTCTGTACTGCTGGCATCACCTTACCCCCAGCAGGTAATGGTCCACCACCAGCACCTTCATTCAGGGAGAGTTGTACCTTCACCTCAAAAAGACAGTGCATTCCTGTAACATGGGGGAAATTGGTTTGTGCTCTCCATGGCTCAGTAAGTCTTATAGAATAGGTCCTCTGCATCATGGGAGATTGTTGCAATGTCTGAACAATCACCTGGTAGCAACATTAACTCCAATCCCTAAAGGAAGTGCCAAGGGTGCCACTCTGGGTGGATTTTCAACCAGTGTCTGTCTTGTTGATCTCTAGGCTAGGTCTGAAATCACAATTGCAGCTCCTTTCATTTCACCCTGACTCTTCACCTAGAGTGAAGGCACTTGACTCTTCCTATAGACCTGCAAAATCTTGCAGACTGTTCTACAGTCCTCAGATGAGGGCAGGTCTCTTCAGGTTTTAGGAGTATAAGACCTTTACTGACCCAGCCCTACATAATTCTAGACAACAGAATTATCTGCAAATATGGCAGCCACAAAATATTCTGCAATGAGAAATGCTCCATTTATGATTTTGTTCACATCTTTTAAATTCATGCCTTTGAGCAGAACTCGCAGCTTTCTGAGATAATAAGGTAATGAAAAATTGCTGGGTTTGATGTCTGTTTGGCTAGCAGCCACTAGCAGTGGTTAGGATCAAGAGAACAACAGATGTCCTTTATAATATATCAGTTACTGATGGGAAGATCACAGATCTGAAGCACCGTAAGCCCCTCCAAGAGAAGGACATAAGGCTGGAAAATATCACAGAGGTAGAATTAGATTATACAAAATATATATTTCACATGAATACCTCTGGCATCTCTTTGATTTCTTGGGTCAATCAGTGCTAAGTTTAGTTATAAAGGATGAAATCAAGTAGTCAGACTGCTGGAAAGGATTGAAATAGAATAAGTAGTCTGTTCAGGACAATAACTAAAGGATGTTTATCAGTTTATAACACATGTCTAGATTTAGAAATTATTTGCTAGAAACAGTGTTGTTATGCTTCCCAGAGATAATGTTTCTCTCTTTTGCCTTTTCTGTGTGATACAGACACTTTCAGATGGCAGATATTAAACTAGAAACAGCTGTATCCTCTCCACAAAATATTTTATTACTGACAACCCATATGTCTCTTGCCTGCCCTTCTTAAACAGACAACGGCATGCCACACAGCATGCAGAGAATTGGGGCATATAATAAAGACCAAAAAATAAAGAGGAAAACCTCTCTGTCAAGACTGCTGGGGATTGTGTTGTCGTTGTTTCAACCTGTACCATAAGTAGTTGTTTACATAGACAGAAAGAGAAGACATATATAATTTATTTTGGTTAAGGTAGGGCATTTCCCACATAATGCATGCTTGTGTCCTGCCCACACTGCAGCTTGGAGCTCCAAAAGAGACTGTGCCTTTTCCTTCCTGTCCATTTTCAGGGACCAGAGTTTTCTTTTCTTCTCAGGTATTTGCCATAAGCCATTGCTTTCTCACACTCAAGAGTTTAACTTTGCAACTGATTTCATATTGCTTTTTCCAAACATCAGTTAAGGCTGTTCTCTTTTGGCAGATAGAGTATGTGCACATCTCAGAATTTCTCAAGAAGATTAAAAAAACAGGTTTTTTTCAAACAGAAGACTGGCTATAGAAATTATTCAAATGACAAAATGGGCAAGAAATAAATGCAGCTTCTAATTTACCAAAACAGACACAATTTTAATTTGGACTTAGACTGAAATGACATTCAACAAGTTGATGAAAATTTTTCTTTTGAAACATCTCAACCTCACTACAGAGAGCATCAAAGCCCACTTAACACTGTAAGAGATACCTGTGGGTGCTGGTCTGCCTCTCCACATGGAACAAGGGTCTGCAGTATCATGTGAAATTCCTAACTTGAGTCGTGAACATCGTACAGATGCATTTGCTTACGTTGTGGTGTGCTATTCTTTCAGCAAGACTAACACTCTGAACTTAAATGGCAAATTTTATCTTCAGTATAATGGGCAACTTATGCCACCCGCATCTTAACCCACTGTAAAGTAACAAATTAATCTTGGAATATTGTTCAAAATTCAGAGAAAATACAGTTTACACATATATATGTACAGGTTTTATATGTATATATGTATACACACACAAAATTTGACCAATCAGTGGGTTCGAATCTGAGGAGAAAAGTACAGCAAACCTCCACGGTGTTGGAAATACTTCTCTGGAACACCATAAGACGTCATTTCCTGGTTTATGTAGCGTATGACTGGGGATGGACAATTTCTCTCATGCAGATCTCTGTTTCTGCAAACAGCAGTGATTGGAAGATACACTCAATTCAAATCCTTTTTAACAGTTCAACTAAGTTCAACAGTTCAATGGCTCAATTCTTCATGTTTCCTTTTTGTCATTTCTGTAAAGACTAAATTTAACATTCTTTGGTCTGATCAATTTACTGGAAGGAGAGATTTTGCCATTCTCTCCGACAGTGGCCCACAGGGAGGCTGAAAATTGAACACATTTTGGCTCCTAAGTTCCAAACAATTCCCACTCCGACCAATTATAGATGCAGTTCATCATGCTTAATTTTCAGTTGTCCAAAAGTTAGATGTCTTAGTATTAGCCATCTGACACAGCCTTTATATTCTGTGTTCAGAAATGTGTGAATTTCAGAAGAATGATTAATCTCATCCTAAAATAGCTATAAAAAATTGAAGAAGTGATTCAGTTGAAAAGGTTCCTGTTCCTTTCCATTAACTCTGATGATTAGCTGAGATTCAAACATTTAAGAACTTTTGACCATTTGAATTTACCTGAATGAATTCCAGCTATGATGTTCATGGTGTTTTGTTATTTTTTTCCCCTGTGCCCAGTCCTGAAGCATAAACATGAGGTTTTCAGCATGGGAAAATAAATCAGAATTTAGCTATACCACTTTGAATACTGAGAAAGAGAAATACTGAAAAATAAGGTGTGTCGTGTGATTTCACAGAAAAAAAAAGTGAACACTGGAAATTGCCAATAGAGACATGTGAATTGGAATTTCAAAAGTATTATATTCTTTTCTGTTAAAAAGAGGTACAAGTTTGCCCTATTTTTCACATAAACATCTGCCTCAATAATCTGCAAAAGTGCTTTTATGTCTTCTTCATTATTCATACGAAATGTTCAGGTCTTACTGAGAAAAATACATTAGATGTATGGTTTAACTACAATTGCATTTGTACAAAATATTGTATGATTTGTCTCACAGCTGAATAAGTTGAAAATGGAGAGGGTCATTTGTCAAATATGCTTAGTGATGGAAATGCTGAAAAGGAAAATTATTGACTTTGGTGGCACTATACTTGAGAATTTAGAGAAGCACAGAAGAAATATGAGTTGTTTACATTCCTACTATATTATAAAAGCAAATGTATTGGAAACATTCATCAAGAAGTTTCTTCCATTATATTATAGCATTTAATAAAAACATATTTGCCAAAATTATCAAAACTTAAATGCAAATATATGTGGGTATCCTAATGCATAATTGTTCATTATTTCCAACCCTTTCAAAATTTTTACAAAAAAATGACCTCCACTTTTGTTTTTCTTGTCCTCCTCACTGAACAAATTTGTTGGACACAATTCTGGACTGGCTGAGAGAGCCCAAAGAAAAAGCTCTCCTTCAGGATCTCACTTTAGCCTCCTGTTATATGCCACAGGACAAGGTGATATCCAACTTGAGAAAAAATTATAAAAGATGTTTCTGTAATTATAATGTGAGCAATAAGGTTAAACATACCATATCCATACACAAGGAAATGAGACTTTGATGAGTTCCCACACTGCAGTGATGGGGTTGATAAAGTTATCTCATTTCTCCTGTCTTTATATTTTGCCCATTAATTCATAGAAGGGAAAATGAAAGGGCTAGGTGCAAAAAAAAAAAAGACCGTTCTGCAAACAAAAGTAAAGAAAAACATATTGCTTGATAGAAATACTAAGTTCAGTTTGGTTTTAAGTTTTTTTCTAATATCTCCACATATTTGTGATATAGAAGGCATCAAGTCTAGAAACAGTGATTTAGAAATTTCCTTGCAATTCTCATGATCTAAGTCTTCCTGTCATAGCTAGCTTGAGGCACTACTGCAGTCAGAGAATTTCATTTATACAAGTTCAATTAACTCCTTTTCAAAATATAGCAAGATCCATTGTTCCAAGACAGTAGTTTAAATGACTGAAAATGGAAAGCAAGAGCAAAACCACCTAGAGATCTTTCTCTTGGAAGTGCTGGAAATACACTTTTCCTTCTTTCTCCCTCTTTTTTTTTTTTTAATCCCTGTATGGGAATTGAGATTCCCAGTAACAACGAGAGCTAATTCTTCCTAGAACGGATTTTCAGTATTTTTTATAGTCTACCTGACTTATCTCAATAGAAATTTTTAAAAGTTTCATTAAAATGAAAAAGAGGTCCCAGTCATAAAACAATGCAAAACAAATTCCTGTTCCATGTCCATATCACAAGAATTTGTTTATATATCCTTCTATCTTGCAGGTTTTGGTTCATTCTCCTGTTGTCATTGTGAATATGACATCTGCACTATTATTTCATTATCATATTTATAACTACTCTCTGTGCTATTACTGTCATGAAAACATTTTTGAACCACATCACAGAAAGGAATAGTTGTCCCTGTGAAGTTGCACAAATTTATCAAATATAAACCTTAATGTAGTTATACCCAGAAAATATATTTTAAGGATCTCCATGAAAAAATCCCTTGGTCTGTTTCATACTAATTAATTTTAAATAAAATACTTATTCTTGTGTTAAAGTAAAAGAACTACTTGCTCTTACCAAAACAAGGGTATCTTTACTACTTTATATGTGAGTGAAAAAAAACCCATAATTTATAAAGGAGTACTTGTTTATATGTTTCTGTTGGACTAAAATCCACTTATTTTGTACACAAGGACCAGGATCCTTTGCTTTAGGACAAGAGTCTTCTCAGTAGAGACCAGATTTCACATACACAACTGTAATGAGAATATAGACTAATAGATTGAAAGCTGTAAGGCCCATCCTAAACTTTAGTCAATTTGGAAAACAGGAAGGAGTTACTGTAATTAACTAACAAAAAAATGAATGAACCTCTCTAATTTTAAAACTATGCGAAGGTTAGCAGGCACTGGAAATAAATGGACAAATTATGTCACTCAATCAATTTTTTCTTTAATTTTTATTTTTGTATAGGTCTCCTGGAGAAATGCTTGCTCTTTTGAAGTTGTCATGATTTTCAAGGGACAGTTCTTAAGCTGATATGCAATCCTCACCCTTCTCTGGAGAAAAAACCATCTCATCCATTTTCACAGATATGCAATCCTATTCTTGGACTGAATTGTCAGATCTTTAGAGACAGCATACCCCATGGTTTGAGGCACACACTAATTTAAATTTAGACCAAGTCAACAGGAAAAGCTTCCTGTCACAGCACACTTAGTAGAAGGGAAATTATAGAAGACCCATTGTTCAATAAAAGCTTCAGCTTTAAAATTTTTGATAAGCGTAAATGGCTCAATAGGAAAAAAAAACCCCACTTGTAGTTAATAAATGCCCTCTTTCCACATTCTATTTCCCAAAGACCTTTTCTGACGATTTTGATTCAAGGATAGATTCAAGACAGGTTACAAGAATTATTCAAAATCAGGTCTTTTGGCTACCTGTATTTAAGACACAACAGATCTTCAGATGGAAATCCCAATGAAAATATAATTTCACCCAATGTTTGTTTTAAATATTTGGTTTGCACAATACTAGAATTTAGTCAAAATAATTTTTCTTTTTTTGAGAAAAATTATTATCCTACTCTCCCACTGGGAGGACAAGCAGTGAAAATTATGGAAGATAGTTTTGACATAGGGTGGAAAGCACTGAAGGATCATTTACTCTACCTTCTTACAAATTTTTCCTTTTACTTCAGCTCTTTCACGATGAGGGTAGTGAGGCACTGGAACAGGTTGCCCAAAGAAGCTGTAAATGCCACACCCCTCAAATGTTCAAGGCCAGCCTGGATTGGGCTCTCAGCAACCTGATCTAGCAAGAGGTGTCTCTGCCCATGGCAAGAGGAGTTGGAAATATATGATATTCAAGGTTCCTTCCAACACAAACCATTCCATGATTCTAACATTTTAAATAAATAAGTCTACAAGATAACATGTTTGATTAAGGACCAGAAACATTTTTATGTTCAAGGAAAAACCTTTGAATACGGTCCTCCCTGTTTTATCCATTTCTATTAAATGGCACTTGGTTGAAGAGGAAGAGACTATTGCTTCTGCTAAATGGTTACATTATGGTCCATTTAAAGAATTCAAACCATGAAAATCACTCTAGATACCAAGTAAAATTGTCAAGAAGCTGACTTTTAAGAAGTAGTGTGCAAACTAAATTGTTTTCCAGTAGAATTACAATATTTTTAGTGCTCTTTCACACTGCCTCAAATAAGTGGTCACACATGTCCTGAGAAAAGAAAGGGGTTTCTGTTAATGTGAATATAACTGGATTCTTGCTCATGTGAAATATTACTGTCACAGCAAAATGATAGACAATGCTTGTAGTTTTCCATAAGCAACTATCCCCTGGGAGCTAAATTAATGTTTTAAAATTGACTTTATTCTAAAAGAGACAAAAATGACAAACAAGAAGTTGAAACATAAAACTGATTGTTTCAACTAGAAAACTTCTTATTTGAGCTATCAAGATCTCGAATTAGTATATCTTTTTTATTAGAGAAAAAAATTGCTCCAGTTACACAACATTTTTAAAACAAGTAAAAAGAGTACCCTGAAATTAAATTCTTTAGGTAGGGTATTATGCGGAAAATCTCTACTAAAAATAAATAAATTAAAAAAAAAATAGACACCATCAAACCTAGCTTAATTTTATATCATAAGACCCATGGACAGTCACAGCCAGGTTATTGCTTTCCTCCACACAGATCCATTCCTCAGCACTTTTGGTCCCCATCATCAGCCTTCCAATCTGCAGGCCTGCGGCTGCAGCCGCACACACAGGCACACACCCTGGAGTGGAGGAGCTGATTGTACAGCCTGGAGTGGATGAATAAAGGCTTATTACAAAGCAAATGCATAAGGTCTCCTGCAGTGTCACTCCCCTCCAGCAAGCAAGGCAGGAAATTGATCATGATTCTGAAAAGTAATTAAGTTTGAAAGGAAAAGTAAATCCTATTTATCTAAAGCAAGCTCTGGTTTAACTAAAGGGAGCATCTCAAGCCCTAAAAATGCCTTCCTGAAGAAAAATTACAAAATAAAGCAGTTATGAAGAGTGAGACAAAATAGGCATAAAGAGGAGGCATGTAAATTCATGTTATGCAAAAAAGGCTCTAAGTTAAATACACTAGACATCCTCACATTCATACAATCAGAACATGTAAAGTCTACAGCACTGACAGAAATATTTTATGACATGTATTTGATGACTGTGAAAGATCAGTAGCTCACTTACCACAGTGAAATCTGGGAACATGGCCAGTAATCTTTAAAAAACACAATTAAAATACATTAGTTAGTTGGTTTATAGCTTAAAAGGATAGCATGTTCTGAATATTGAACTTTTCAATTATAAATGCTCTGATGGTAGAAACTCAGAACATTTAACTTCTATTCTTGTGAACATTCCTGTTTTGCCTTTTTTAATCTTCTTAAAAAGTAACACATAAGAAATATCAAATAGGGTAAATATTTTCAAGGGGAAGGATTAATTCCACTTATTCTAATGTCTAAAAATGTGCATTAATTTAGTATATTGTAGCTGAAATTTGATCTCCACCTAATTCAATGGCTGCAATTCCTTACAGCCTGGTTTTTATTTGTAGTCTGGCTCAATTTATGAGTCGTCTCACAACTAGGTCTTATGAAACCTTTCGTACGGCTCACAGTTTTCAAGTATTAAAATCTAAGCTTATCAAGTTGTGAAATACAAAGCTCTAAGATACTTTCAGAAGTCACCCGAAGGAGAAAGCAAGAAACCTACGCCTATGAGCAGTTATCTCTTTATGAGGTCACCCAACGCACGAAAAGACAAGAAAAAGGGATCATTTTGCCGTACTGAAACCCATTCAGTAGGTTTGCTGCTCTGTCTGGAAGACAGCAGCACCTGAAGTAGCCAATACCAACCGCTGGAGAAAGGAGAAGTGAGAGCAGCTCTGAACAGGGCATCCAGCCAATGCCACGGAGTGCAGCTCTCCCACCTTGCAGTGATTCTCCTGCAGCGTGACCCATCCAGCTCCAAAGTAATCTAATAAAGACATGATTCAGGGCAGTGTGATAGGAATCTTGATTGATTTTGCATGCACGGGTTTCTGACATGTACAAATGGAGAGGACTATTTTGTAGATAATGATTTGATGCCTACAGAAAGCCAAAGACATAATTCATTAAAAAAGCCACTTTTCTTTGTAGGAGACAATATTTTATGTTAGGTAAAAGCTGTGTGGAAAACAATATTTAGCTTGTAATAAACTTTAATTAAATAAAATGTTAACTTGGACTAGAGAAATAATGAATGTATAAATGTTGCCTGTAAGTTGTTCTCAAAACTATGGGATGAATTATTTTCAGCCATAATTTTTATGACTCTTCATTTGCTTGGATTTAATTAGCAGTTCTACCAAGAAAAACATTTTCACCTTATGACTTGAAATATTCCAGTACTGAACTATCAGTTTTTCTGTGTTCCAGCAATCTATTTGGAAAGGTCCATCAAATCATAGCAAAGAAATCAAATCACTTTACTTTATGGAATGCATGAAAATTAAGTAATACAATACAACTCCACAAAAAAACCCCTTAAAAATAAAGATTTTTGTCTCTTTGTTTGTCTTCTCTTTAAAAACTCTCTGTTTAGAAATTACTGATGTGCTTAAGGAAGCCATGAACTATTGATGGGCAATTTACAACTGTAAAAATCAATGGATATATTTGACAGACATTACAATGCTTGTTCACCACTACCACAGAACAAAGCAAAACACAACTTTATCTTCCATGTTTATGAATAAGATTCTAATTAGCAGTCAATACCACAAATCAGGAAGACATTTTTGTGTGGAATCACCTCCCTTCTTCCCAATCTTTCTCTACTCTGTCCTCCATAGAGAATCATAACAAATCACCAGAAAACTTCAGAAGAATGAGTTTTCAAAAATGTTAATGAATTATTGTCAACTTTATTAAACCCCTTCCAGAAAAATCGACATAACTGAATAGTTACAATTTTTGTTGGGCACTTTATTATATAGTATTTTGAAAGCCACCTGAATTTTAATAAGGTTTTGTGCCAAAGGAGGTTTTTATGCAACCTAAAATTAATTTTCATTATTTTTTATTAATCAGTAAGTACAACATTATTATATGTACCTTAGTACTACATATAATTTATATATACATTTGTGTATGTATGTGTATAAATTATAAATCATAAATATTTCACTGCTTGTTTTCAGCTTTTTTTAAGAGTAGAAAAACAAAGGAACCCACAACAGGGTTTTTTCTGTTTTCTCTATGCTATATTCAGTTTGACAGCCTCCACCCAAATCCTGTGGCCCTCTGGGCATGTGTACATCCCTAACTAGAATGATCAGTGCTGCAAACTGTTCCAAATCCTTCCTGAAGAATTTCTGATTCTCTCTTTCACCTAGTAGCTTCATTTTTGTCTGAATAGCTAATGTCAGTCAATCAGCATAAGGAGAATATCAAGATTAAATTCAGTGAAGGGGGGGAAAAATGGTGCAGTAAGGATAAATTTTACGAATCTCAGAAGTCACACAAGCACTGGCATAAAATCTGCAGAATGTGAAATCATGGCTTAGTTACTGCACACAGCCACTTTTCAAGCTTTTATTCCAAACTGTCAGCATCCATTACAGCTTCAATTCATTTATTACCATACCTATCTTACTCTCTGCCTGTAATCATTTATAAAGAAAAGCAAACTTCTATTGCATTTACTTCTGCTGCTGAGACTTGAATGAAACTGTTTTTCATAGATGTTAGGCAAACTTATTCCCTTACCATGTAGAGTTGTATTGTGAACCACATCTGCATTTAGACCATTGCCTGCCACGTGTGCTCATATATCTTGCTCCAAATTAATTAAATTGTTGTAAAACTACATAGACTAGCTATGTTCTCATCCAGTTTAACCCAATTCTATATTTATTCCTCTCTTTAAGTGAAATGTCAGATTAAGTTAAATCACCCTACATTTTAAGTAAAGGATTTGTAATCTACAGGGTAGTTTAAGAAATTGTGTTCCATGTTATTCATTTCCATTAATCTGTTCAACTACTCTACCTAAATGATTTTATTTCAATGATTTCTCTTTAAATCTAATTTCATGTGATGATTTCCAAAGGTGTTTTCTCATGCACTCTGTCTCTCTCTCTCACCACTCTCAGAAAATCCAGTGATTTTTTGTTACTTTGCCACTGACTAAATTGTAGGCTCTATTCACATCTGTCTTTATCACTAGCATCCCTGTCTAAGGTATTGGCAGCTGTACATGTGCTGAATTTTGCAATGCCCAACAGGAGGAAATTGTCCTTTTTAATAACTTGAGGTTTCTTGATGAGAGAGAGGAGACCTTCAGGAATGCATTGCTGCCTGTGCCTGCAATTGCCTGTGTCAATGGCTCTTAAATATACCAAGGAAAGGATTGCCTTCAACAAGACTTGATTAAGTGAAACCCACAGACTGCACCAACTTTTGTATCTGAAACACTTTACAAGCAAAGGAGTCTAAGGACTGCTAGATATCATATCCATCATTTTACCTGTCAGCTTTCTCAGAAGTTTTGGGAAAATAGAAGAGTTGATACTACCTCTCAAGAGTATCAGACTGTAGTCAAGTTATTGACATAGCTACTGCTTAAAAGAAGGCAACACAAATTCCAGAGAGAACAGTTATGCAATAGAGTGAAAACATACCAGATTCTTCTCTGTAACCATTGAATTCTTCACTTCCTGACCACTAATGTTTTTTTTAATTTATTATCCTCTCTCTTGAATATCCATATATTTTAAAGGAGCTTTGGGGATAAAGCCTTAGGTCCCCGGGGGAATTTGCACAAGCCAGGATGATCCACAGTTTTGAATTTCTTGATGTACATTGTGTTAACAAGGATTTTAATTAAACTCAGTGGCAGACAGTCTGAAGCAGCTGAGGCCCATAGCTATTGTGTATGAAGGAAAAGCATTGAAGGAGTAGATGGATAATTATATTGAAATCAGGACTCATTTCAGGCTCCCATGTAATTATCCAGGTCATCAAAACAGTTCCTCAAAAACAGGAAATCTTTGTAATTCAGACACATTTATATATTTTTTTAAGCTATAATATCAAGCTGGGACAATATTATATGTACATAGTATAATTTTAAACCACATATTTATCCCACAAACTATTTCTTAAAATACAAAATAGCTTCATCTTTCTCTGCATCCAGAAGTATCTCAAAGCCTAACCTACCTCACATCTGTATAAGATGTACTGTTTTTTAAAGCCAATATTCCAGTTTCTGGAGAATGAAGCAGAAAGGAAAGGTAAGAAGCCAAGACTTGCACAAATAACTTCTCACTGCTGTCAAAAAAAGGAAATAATAGTAGAAGGTTGTTTGTCATCTTTTTCTCATCATCTCATACAAATCTAAGAGTAAAGAACCAACTGTGACACTGGATGGGTGTCATTGAAATCTTTAAACATGTATGCTAAAGAAACTGTTATGTTCTTCAATAAATGCAAATACTGTTTGCTTTGGGAGTATTCTGTTCAGGCTGGGTGCAGTGTAGTAGCTGCAGAATTTCAATTAGTACTGAATCCTAAAAAATACCCTTTTCTCATGTTCAAACTGGAATTTCTGTCAACTATGATAATTACTATGTCATCACCTGCAACTCCTTGCTCATTAAAAAAATCAATGAAACTCTTTTAAAAGATTTGACTTGTTCCCTTTCTTACACAAAAGAACCTTTGAGCTAACAAAAATGCTTGCTTGTAGTTTCTAGATCACTTTAATGTGAGACTGAGGTAGACAGGTATAATACACATTTTACATCAGAGCGCCCCAGTCAGCGTCATTTGAGGGGTGACCAAGGTGGGAATTGCCACAATGGACAACACTCATCTGTGGTGCTTGGTTATATTCCTGCTTGTCCCTCTGCAAAGCATCCATGCACCACTGCCACCCTGTGAACCCACCACTAGTGCATCCAGACTCGACTCATGCAGCTGGTGCCAAAGGCTGTAGCTTTTTACAGTGAAGTTGTCAGCTTTTCCTCCAGAAAGCTGGATCCTACTGCCCTGAATACGGTACAGAACTTTCACAAAACAGCTTCCTAAAAAGAGGCTGGAGAAGGCAGTGTTGCACTCATCCAACCTCACTACTCTGCTCTGTTGGGCAATGTCTGCTGGCTCCTTGGATGCCGTCAGGATACAGTGAAATTGCTTGTTCAGGGCCTGCACTCACACTCCCCTCCTTTTTTTACATTTTTTGATTCTTTGAATCTCACACTCCCTTCTCTTTTGCTTTCCTTGGCAGATGTGGTCATGTGATTCCTCCCTGCTCTTTTCCCCATAACCTTCCCCCATCTCTTCTTGGAAAGGGCTTGAAGATTTTGTTGGGCTGTTGTCTGAGTTGACTCCAATAAAGGCTGTAGCTGACGGCTGTAAGAGAATCTGTTTAAAGGAAGTGCAAAAACCTGGCCACTCCCTGCCATACATTCTGTGTCTTCGCCCCTACCCGCTATAATTCTTGCAATAAGCATGCCAGAGGGTACAGCCCTGCATCTTATTTTAATTGTATTTTCATCGACCTGCTGTCCAAAAATGTATCTACTTCCTTTTTGTGAGTGTCTATATCATCTAAAATCACAACCACTTATGGCAAAGGATTCCAGAAACTTTCTATCAGCAAGAAGAAATATGCTCCTTTATCTGTTTTAAATTAAACTCCTACAGTTCTTCTTGAACTGCCATCTAATTTTATTACTGCAGACTTATGTGCCACGGTGTAAGTCTGCCATCTTTATGATTTTGTAAACTTTTTTCATACTTCACTCCTAGGTGGAGCATCACTGATATTTTATTCTCTTTTCATAAGCCAACTTTTCCATCTCCTCCATAATTTTGGTTATCCTTTGCCTTCTCCACTTTGTCCTTCTTGAGATGCAGAGACAAGAATGGCCTACCATGGTGAAGATGTGGGCTCATCAAAATCTTGTGTGGCAAAAACTGTCTCTGTCCTGCCCCCAGTTGCCTTCACAATGATGCTAAGCTCTACATTTTCCTTCAACTTTTAAATATTTTACTTTCTAGCTACAACCACATGCCAAGAAAGTTATTTCAGACAAATGTCAGTCTAAAATCTGTTACTTAAGTGCTATTTCCAAGTTCAGTACTGGAAAAAAGTAACATACAATGGAAAGTTAAATGACTTCTCTCTGTCACACTAGTTGAACCAGAATCATATTTCGAAGTGTTTCCCTTTTTTTCTCTTGCAATCCTTAAGTGACTCCAGCTTCTTGTGTGTTAAATATCAGCTCTTCCTTTTCTCTCCAACTTCCCCTGTTATCTGTTTACTGACTTATCTCTCTTGATATATTGTAAGGAATAAGCAAACTGGTTTGGAAAGTTATGGCTTCATGATCTTCCTCAGAAACTTGGTCTACCAAGGCACAGCTGAGGCTCTGGCTTAGAATCAGCTGGTTTGCAGCTGCACAGGGCAATGCATGGCAAATCTAAACCAAACACATAGCATAGTAGCACACACAGTACACACAAATGTGTATTTGGAGAAAACATGTAAAATTTAAAATATCCCTTGAAATCCCCCTACTAATGTAGCAAACTTTGGAACGCTGTTTACACACATGCTTTCAGAAAACTTTACTAAACCTGCTGCAAATTAAAGTTTTTTAAGCTCTCATCCACATCTAAGGCTGAAAAAAACCCCATTTAAATCTCCTTGCCTCACAAAAACTGTCCCCTCAGACTCAGCTCTCCTGGCATCATTATGAAGCCTTTCCTCATTGGGCCTATTTTGAAGCGTTTTTATAGTTTCTTGCTATGCACATTATGTTGGCTGGGTAACTCCCTAGCCAGTTTGTGTTCTCTTTCAAAGCAACAGCCTACCAGTAAATAAAAATGTTCAATTACCACATGAGAACTGAAACTGCCGTCCTATCACTTCACTTCAGACACCATTTAAAAATGAAAAAAAAACAAACCCGAAAACCCAAACAATGCAAAAACATTAATGGTAAAACAGGAAATAACACTGTTTTGGGATTGGTTTTTGAGTGGTATTCACTCATTAACTATTCCAAACACATTAGCAGCCTGAGGGGATCTTCCATGTCTCAGTGGAGGAGAGGCAGTTAGTCAAAACTTTTTATTTATAACAGTCACAAGAGTATTCAAACCAGGAGCTCCATGCCTGCAAGCAAGGGAATTATGTAGCACCTGAAGTCACACTTCTGTATCATGTTTTACAGTTGTATTCTGCATGACAAACATTAAAATAAGTTCTTGAAAAAGGAAAAAAAAAACCTATGAAGCTAAACAATTTAATTAATTTTCTTCTATAGTGGAACCAACTCCCTATAGGTTTTCATGTATACATAAACAAAGATCCCAAGACTTGGTTTTTTAGTTTCTGTCAAGTGTTCTAATTAAGATGTTCTTTATTAAATGTAGCATAATAATCTCAAAGTTAAAAAAGGGAAGTACAGTTTTTTAACATATATGTTCTCATATTTTGAATGCTTTGGTCAGTGTTCCTCCTTCTGCATTTCCCTTCTGCTGCAATTGCAGTTAAGAGGTGCTTCTCTCTTTTTGCATTACCTTCCTCTATTCCCATCCTACTAACCTGCATATAAATGCAATAGTCCAAACACTTCCTGCCTACTCAGCTGAATTTTTTTCCTTCTAATCCTTGCATAATTGAACACCTAGACTTTAACCTCAGCATTACTTTTTCAGAACCTTTTCATTTTTCTATTTAATATTCTCATTATGGGCTCATGTTTTCCTCTATTGTCTCTAGAATCTGAGTTCTGAACACTTGGATATTAGTAAACTATGAATGGCTAGGAAAGTTAATTCAAGCAATTGAAACTCCAAGTTCAGCATCTTTTTATATTTTACTTCAAATGCTGTTGAAATGATAAGAAAATGATATAGCCAGAAAATGTGTTGTGATTTTCCTTCTACAGTAGCTGAAGCTGAGGTTACTTTGATATGCAAGTTGTGTTTGGAGACTGTCATCAGACATCCAATTTTAATTCACCCTTTCTAAAACTGTCAGTTACACAGTTAAGATCATATCTGCTAAATACACTGAATAGTTTTAATACTTGAGTAATTTTACCTACTAATTTCGGAATAAATTTTTATTCAAAAGGAGTTGAGGAAACTTGGGCTGTACTCAGCCTCAGCTAATTGGCTCTCAGCTCAGTTAGGCACTAGCACACCTGCAAGCCAATAAAGCATAAGTATTGACAGGGAACAGTCTGAAAACAAAATACAAGAAAAATCTGTACAAAGTGTAGTGGTCACTCTCTTTGTCTGCCTTCTTTTCAAAAATATAAAGATACAAGAATTCTTTTTTAGCTAGAAAAATATCAGCTCACACACTGCTTCTCTCTGATGTGACTAAATGTTGAAAGCTGTCTGCTTCTTCTTTGTGGCAGATAACCCAAAGTTTGGATGTCTATGTTCAAAGGTAGGTTATTAAATACTGCCAGCAAAGCAGAGGAGAAGGCAAAAATTGTTTATCTTCCAGCTGACTAATTGAATCAGGACTTTTTAGGCTCATTTTCTTTGGTTTTGGTTTTGGATTATTTTTTAGATTTTTTTATGTATTCCAACTTCCACTGCTTTCTTCTCAAAAAAATGGCATGAATTTTAATCAGCAAATACGTAGCTACAGCTTTATACCACTGTGGCTATTAAATCTTGTTTTGGTAAGGGAATAATTCAGAACCAAGTTTGGTGAAACACTTGCCTTCATGGTGCTCGGATGTCCTCGCTGTGGACTGAGGAAAACATCCCTTAGTTTTTGCTCCAGGCTCTGTTGACTCTCCTCTGCATTCCTTTCCCCTGTATTTCCCAGTTCTGAGAATAATTAGCAACACTCACTGGTGATAGCATGCTGCAGCAACCCAACAGTGATATCTTGCCAACACCAGCTGTGCTTCAGTATTTATTTATTAAGATCACACTACTTACACAGGACAAAGTTGCTGAGATTGCAAAGAGATGAATACAGTTACGGCAGCTGAATTTCAGCTTGACTTTTGAAAGGAAATAACACCCATACTGAGTAACCTTTATCTCTAAGAAGAGGGGATACAAGCCTTTAATTTCACTTTCAAATTATGTTTTGCTGGCTCTTGAGTTTAGTCTCCAGGTGATGGAAGGGAACCTTGTACTGCAGGTTGTGGTGGATGATCCTTCTTTTTGCACTGCAATAAAACAGCTGAGTGCAGAGGCATTGGATATGCAGGAAAAGGATGCATCTGTGAGGCAGGCATCCCCTTTGCATTGCTAACGCCAAGTCAGAGGCTGGCTTTGTAAATCATGATACACTCGCATTTTCACATCTGCTTGTCAGAACTGTTGAGCAACATGAAAACTGATGTCAGCAAGTCTGCTGCTTTCTAGTTCATCTCAGGTAGAAAAAAAAAACATTAGGCAGCCTTATGATTTAATGTGTGTGTTCTTTACAGTAGAGTGAATGCCAGAAATTTAAAAGGCTAGACTCTTTGAAAGCAAAGATTTAATTTAAAATTTGTAAAAAGGTCTGCTGAAGTGCTACAGAAGTTCACACTAGAAGACCCTGTACATTTGGAAGTTTACTGGCTGCTTTCTCCCTTTTATTTAGAAAACTGTGTATATTTTCTGTTCCTCTAACCTCATTTGATTATTACTGCATATGAAGCAGTAGTGATTTCCAACCTCCTGGAAATAAAAAAAACTGCCAGTGAAATGTGAGCCTGAAATGACTGTTTAAGTATTCAGAAAATGCTTTGCTAAGCTCTTCACGATATACATAGGCCTAGGTCCTTTAGTGATTTCAAAAGCAATATCTTACAAGGAAAAAGGTGACGCCAGGAAGAATGTTATTGTCCTCTTACCACGGGAAGGGGAACTGAGGGTGACCCCAGCATAGATTGTGACCTTAGCTCTGGGGCAGCATCCCACAAGATCTGAGTATGGCAGGCAGAGCCGGGTGCTGGGAACAGAGTCCATCAGCTGTAAGCCTTGAACCAGGGCCAGGGAACCTGGTGAGGAGAAGCAGGAGACAGGGCTGGAGACATGACCACATTGTGCGTTCCAGATCCATCCAGGAGATGGAGCGAGAGCTGGTGGCCCTTTTAACATAGCTCAGGCAGGGATTGGAGGTCCTGGGCTGAGCAGAAATGGACCTCCTGGGCCCATGAGAAACTCGGTGGGGCTGACCAGGGCCATTCAGATCTTTAGTGCTCTCAGGGCTCTGACACAGAGCCATCCTGAAATATGTCATTCACTTGAAAGGCAGGCATGGGAAGGAAACATTTAAAAAGTTGAGGATGATGAGCATTTACAGAACAGTGTCCCATACCAGAATTGTGGTCTTCTCATCACCTCACTGAAATAAAGTGTGCGAAGGTAAAATTTGCTTAAAGAAAATAATGCATTATGAGACAATAAATGCCTAAATGGAAGCATAATTTGAGTCTTTTGCTTTGACCTTTTCTAATTTTACAGTGCTGAGTCATACAACCTGAAAGATTTAGAAAAAAAAATTATGTAAAGTTTTTATGACAGACACGGCAAGAAGTCAAAACCTTGTGAACAGTGTTTTTGTGTCACCTCCAGTTATCAATAGTTCATCTTTGTGCAAGTATATTGCATGCATATTTAAAGCTTCTCAGGATATATAATTTTTCCAAAGTGGGCAGCTTCTCTGATTTTAATCAGAGTTGAGTGATTAGCATTCTTGAAGATATGTGTGAGAAACATCCTTAAGTATGGTTCACCTGACCTCTCCAGCTATGTTAAGGATGATGTTATTTTTTTATGAGCCGTGAATGCAGAATCATTGACTGCTTGTAGGTAGCTATAAAATCTGGAGTACATGATCAAAAGTAGTTATCTTTAGTAGCTGTTTTCTGGTCCGCATAAAATAAATTGACCTTGTAGCCCTTTTTCATTAGAGAGCATCAATACCACAATAAACATTGCTGGGGAATGTCAGGCACTATTCAGTCTGATAGCAGCCTCAATATTGAGGCCAAATGATGGCATGAAATGCTGCCCCATCTCCTGCCCCACAGGCAGCAAATATTCTGACTCAAGGGTCAGATGGAATGCAAATGCTTTCTGTTGTGACAATGTTCACATACCAATATTTTTAACAGAACTTTTTTAAGAAAAGTTATAAAAATGTTAATTTTAAAAGAAAACCTGGAGCCTCTCGAGTCATTTCAATTCACCCCTCGCTGCCTGTATACCTATGTAAGACAACATTCCCAATTTTTTCAATTAAAATTGTCTTGATTTCAAGCTGGTTTACTGAGGTTGTTCCCTCTCTTGAGTTTCAAAAATTTTTGAGTAATCTATTTCTTAATATGTATACAGATATAATGTAGCTAATAATTCTAAAATATAAAATATTAAATAATATATATATGTGGTGTTTTCTGCATAACAATATTCTTTTATTGTATGGACATCTAATCCAGTCTCCTAACCAAGGGTAGATTGTTAAAAGCAACTTACCATGCAGCAGTACTTTGAGGATTACCTAAAAGAATTTAGGACATTTATCTGTATGCTTTTCCTTACTGGGTCCTAGTTTTATAAATGTCTTATTGCAGATCTCAGAAATAAAGGACTTGTTCAAACCACAAAGCAGGGCATTTACCAGTTTGGGAAAAGAGCAGGGCCTCCTTATTCCTGCTCAGGATCCAGCAGCATTTGAAAGTGTGTGGAATGCCTAATCAGAGCTAGAGGGCACAACACAGGTCTGTGGGAGGATCTCCACCTTCTGAAGCAGCAGGTGGAGGTTTCAGTTCCTAATCTAGGGCTTCCAAAGACCCCAGACCCTATTCTTAGGTAGCTGAAGTAAGACTTAGTTCAAGTTTAGGACATCTCAATGTAGCTCTCTCCATGTAAGGGAGGCAATCCTGGCTGTTCATTTAGTTTGGGATTGACTGGTCATTTGTGACCTGAGATGATCACCTCTCCCTTGACCCCAAGAAGAATTAAAAGAGGCTTGCACAGACAGACATCTACCTTACATGCATTCATAGAAGACAGGTAGTCTCTTACCTTTTGTGTGAGCCCCTTTGACTGGATTTGAACCCCAATTCAGGTATCATTATAGATGTGATTCCCCCTTTCCATGAACAGGAGCAAACCATCTTGATGTAACCACTGTCTAAAGATTTGGGGAGAAAGGAGATTTAAAAGGAAAATAAGCTACCAAATGTTTAAGTTACAGTTGATTATAAAACTTTAATGTAACTAGTACACCTTATTTTGTCTGTTTCCACGTCTATATTATCGTGTTGAATGAACATTATGCCTCTCTTTGAATTATCATAAAGGAGTTTTAAACCATTTATAACAAATATATAAATTTTAAAAAAATTGATGCTGTTTCTGGATGCATATATTATCCTCTTGTATACATACTGCTGTTTTTTACATGTATATATATAAATAATTTCATTTAAATTATACATTTTTTCTGGCATACGCATAAAAGCACATTCTTTTACAAAATTATCTTTAGAAAATGTTGTGTGAGGAATAATGCATGAGTACGGGACTGAGAAAGATTTCTTAACTTTAAATGCAAAAGAACATACATACACCAGGTCCACAAATTTATTTCAGAAAAATAAAAGAATTCTCTGGCTATTATGAGTTAATAAAATATAGAGTGAAAGTCATTATGTAACCTTTAGTTATCTTTAGTGCATTTTTGTGCCTTCCATGACAGTGCATACATTACTTTAGTGGAGAACAATACATGAGATTTTTAATTTAATAAAAAAAGGTGAATATAAATGTAAATATGAAATCCTTCCTACTGTTAGCAAGAATCCAGCAATGAATAGCTGCAATGTCATAAAGGCCGCAGGATGTTAATTAACCCTCAGGCAAAATTTTCTTTTTTGACATTGAGGAGGCCATAAAATCGGTCAAATATTTTCTTAATTAAAAGTCATATGCAAAACATCTGTCTTGGTACATGTTTACTTCTGCAATATTGTGTTCATGTTAGATCATGCTCTTGAAGACCTTGTAAAGCTTAATAAGGACAAAACAGAGGGACAGAGCTGTTACAGAGACAAAAAGACTTATCTAGAAATTGCATTAGAAGTTGACATAATTCAAACATAGAAGACATTTAATGAATATCCTACAGAAAATCTAAAAAAATAATTCCTAGAATGTTTGAGAAAATTTTTTTAATGAACAAAATATCTTCTTGTGGGGTTATTCAAACTGCCATTTTTTAATATTTACACTGTATTTCTGAGCACATTGACATCGGAGACATCAGATGCAGATTTTTTTAAAGAGTAGAAAAGTGGGCATAACAGAAGCTACAATGACAGCTACAAACACTCAGTGACATAATTTCCAAGAGATTATGTTTTTGTTCTGCTATCACACAGTGAAACAATATGTCATTGTTACTAGAGTAGGACTAAACCTACTGTATTTTTTGTATGGCAAATCAATTTTCATAGCATTTTAACCAATGGAGTTTCAAATGAACAGCAATTAATAGGGAGATAAATGAATGTTGGCTGCAAGGAGGTTTTCTGTTTCACTGAAAGCTATATATATGGAATTGTCTTGAAAACCAGAAGTGAAGGTTTAGGAATGAAATCATATAAACTGTAGAGTTTTTCCCTTTTATCTTTCCTTCTTCTTATGAATGATAAATAGTTATTGTTCCACCTATGCTTGTATCCAAGCAAAAGCAAAAATGAAAGAGAACCTTTGGCATTTTTAACAACGTAACAGGAAGCATTATTCTTCAAACAATCAATAAAGATGATCTCCTGTCAGTGCTGGAAATTGCATTAGATGAAGGGAAAAAAAGAAAACCAAAAAACCACCAAACATGATAAGAAATAAGAGTAAGGGTCACTTTATGTAATAGATCAATTATTTTCAGTCACATAAAAAATAAACCTCAGGCCTTGTGAACATAGCAGATTTTTCCTTTGACTCAGTAAGCATGGAATCACTTTGGAGGCACAGTACTTTTGTTGTACTTTGACTATGTTAAATTAATATAGTCTGGTTCTGTTCTTCACATACATAAACTGTGATTGCAGGATAGGCAAACACAATTTCACTTAGCCATTAAGTAAAATTTCTTATTTCAGAAGAATGTATTAATTAGATAACATGGAAAATAAATCAGGTAACTTTTAATTTAATTGTACATTTCACTTTTGCAGGTAATTTAAGCTTAGTAAAACAATAACAGTATTCCATGTATTAATTGACAAATCATTTTGTGTGTTTCTGTAAGTGTACACAAAATTAGAAAATTGACATTAGTCATTAAAATTAAACAACTAACTAATATACCTTTATGAGACTGAAAAAGAAAATCCAACAAGCACTTAGCAGACATTAGGTGGAATATTGACCGAAAATTAATTCAGGATTGTTCGTGGTCTCTAGTATGGTCAGGGCAAATCATTGTTCAGCAAACTCTTGTAATATTCATATTTAAAAATACGGCTAACAATAAGCTGAAATGTCATTATTTCCAGCAGTCTCTCTTAATAAACTCTGAAATAATAAACATTATAAGAGCTTTAAAAGCTTATTTTATATAAGAGACTAACTAATTTTACAGATGCAAAACCAAGCAAATAAAACTAACTTTGCTATCACAATTCCCACTGTGTGTCATCTACAAACTTTGACACACTTCTACAGTACTGTGGGGTTAAGAATCATCAGTATTAGGAAACAATCACTCTCCACACTATGTCTCAATAACAAATGCCCTTATTTATCTATTTGCTCATGTATACAGTGTATTGAAAGATTAAAATCAGCAGTAGGGAATTCTATAAAGAGCTATTGTTCATTGTTGCTCTAGGGCTGAATGCAGGCAATTCTTTCAACAGCAAGTAAGAATAAATATGAAAAGTAAAAATAAATATGCTTTTTATCTGTGGGATCTCTATCATTTCACAGGTTAAATCAATCTTGGTAGGCCAAATCTTTGATCTATTTTATGTATGTCTGACACATATCCATACTTTATGGCTGCTTAAGAAATCAAATATAAAAATCTACTAAAACCAATCAAGTCTGAGGCTGAATAACCAGGCCTAAATGACCTTAAATAAGGTAGAGTAATTTAAGTGCTGCATCAGCACTTAAATGTTGCCTTAGCTACTGATGCAGTCAAGTGTAGAGTGGGATGTGGGTTTTGGTCCATTTAGACCTGGCGAGTGCTCCAGCCACACACCATTTCTGTTACTGTCAGCTCTTCCACCTTCAAGTTCTCCTTTTTACGGCTACCCTTTGAAAAGAGCAGCTGCCACAACATGCAGCGAGGGTTCTGTGTACAGGTGATATTGCTAAATTTTAAACAATTCTAGAAAAAATAGGATTTCCCTCTAGCGGTTCACCTCCTATCAAAGAGCAATCAATGCACCTGTGCACCTGGCACCCATGTTTCTCGTGTTTTAAAGGATATTTTTTTATTAATCAGAACTTAAAGTTGAGAAAGACATTACCAAAGAATGTGCATGGAAGCAGATGCAAATATTCTGTCAACAGACCAATAAATGTCAACAGACATTCTGAGAGAAAGAGGAAAAGAAAGCTGGAAGTGTCAAATGAAAACTGAGAGGGGTTCCTTTTGGTTGTTACTGAATAAAATCTGCAGTTTTACTGATTGATTACAGCACAAAATAATTACAGATGCATAAAAGTTTGCCTAGTGTTGAGCAGAAGTGCTTTCCTTATAGAGAAAAAAACATCAGCAGTTTTAACCCAGGGCATGCACTTCATAAATTATGTACTGAAAATATTCCAACTTTGACAATGGAAATATCTTATATGTGTGCTGGTATTTGTTTTCCAATTACATGAGTCACAACACATTCCCTCTACAGTTTGGATAAAGGAACAGAAATATTTTGTGTCTTAAATACCTTAAATTACTATTAAAATGTGTTTACATCTGTCTGATACACCTTAATATTAATTGTAGCTTTTCATTAATTAAATTTTGACACCTTCTATCACCTTAACAACATTATTAGCCTCTTTACTTGAAGTTAATGCTCTTCAGAGTATAATAAGTTATTCTTTAAATATCTGATAATGTGCAAATATGGGCAACACACAAACAGAAACATAAGCTTCAATAGTAAAGTTCAAGGAAATCTCTACTAGCAAGGTTTTAAAGACAGTTATTTAGTATTCATTTTTTTACAAATGTTGTCTGTAACATTTTACGTTTTTGTTGTACGAAAACTTAGCTAAAAGGCATGGATGTGCACAGCAATAAAGAACAATTGTCTGTTAACCATGTCTCTTCATCTTATTCTTCCATCTGCAAGACAAACAAACATCTATTTTACAGAAATCTTAAATCTAGACAGTCAGGGTAAGATAAAATAAAAGATAAATGCAGAAATCAGTGCTTTTCAACTCAGCTACGTGCTTTTCAACTTTCAACTAAGTGTAAAGACATTGCAAGTCTTATTCAATAGTTTCTCCACTGGTAATGGACAAAAATACAATATTTCATGGAACACACAAAGAGAAAGTTGGGATTGAGTTCTACTGAGCTGAAAGGTTAGATTCAATTAACATAAAACAAATTTATTTTATTTAAAACACCCTATTAGGATTAATCAGATCTTTGCTACCTAGGAGCTGCCTCTTAGGCAGGGGTTGATCAGCCCCAAGATACCTCTTCATGGCTAATAGCTGCTTCAGAGCTGTGACGTGGAAGTCAAAATCTTGTTGTGAATTTCACTGTAAATCCAAGTATTGAAAAAAACAGGGACAGCCCATGGCATGGGTCAAGCAGTGTGGTGTCTGATCTGTCTGTAGGTGTCCACGTGAGAGGGCAAACCTTTGTTTAAGCACAGAAAAATCAAATCTGTTTTATTAAATAAAAACAAAATAGACAATACTGACACAAGGTTTTATTTGGTAACTAAACAGAAGGAACTGAAGACTGAGAAAGGATGGGTTTGTGCGGGATGAGAAACCTCTGAAAAGCTGTATCCTTTATTTCCTTTAGATTTCCCCCGTGGTGACAAATAAACAATAAGCACTGCTTTATTTTCCCAGGTGTACTCTAGCTGTACACTTCTTACTTTGCCAAGTCCCAGTTTGAAAAGCAGCACAAATAATGTCTACAGATAGATGGTCTACCTCCTGATAGACTGGGTAGATATTTCTTTTAGCTTTGGTTATCCACATTCCCTTTGAAATCAATTAAAAGAAAAATTCTTCCAGGTTTGTCTGAACAAGAGATATATCTCTAAAACGAGATGGAAGAATTGGCCGACCCAACTCCCTTTTCATGAAATAAGAAAAATACTACCCCCGTTCTGAGTAGTGTTGCAAAGATATTGCCTGGGTCATAAAGTGTAAAAGGCCTATATTAAATATTTCACCACTTTTTTTGAAACATTCAAAGAGCAAACCCCTACATTTTCACCCTCTGTTTTCTCTGGGAAAACCTGACAGGAGTAAGCACATACCCAGGACAGCTGCAAGGTCAGGGATCCAGCCAGGTCCAGAGCAGCTTGGACCATCTTTGCCACCAGGCAACACTGAAAGGTTTTAGAGAAGATGCCAGATTGGAGTTTGCAGAGAAACTAATTCAAGCAAGTGCATTCCTAGTTTTGCTTTGAACAGTACATTTGGGGGAAAACTGCCCTTCTCCAAACTCTACCTGAGAATGTGATTTAAAAAAAAATTAACTTAAAGATTAACTTATCCCCTCTTTCATCTTCAGACTTCACAGAGATAAGATGCACTACAAAGTGTTTTGCAAATTCTTTTCACAATAATTACTTCTACAAACCACAGTATAAATAAGTGCAGCTTGAATGGCAGCTTAGTTTATATATGAAGCTAGATTTCAAATTTTGATTCGCTCCTGAAACCTTCTCTTCCTCAGCTTTTGATCTTCCTATAATCTCAATAGTCTCTGTTGCAGCAGTATGAACTTTAGCTGTTGCTAAAAATAAAGTATATAAAAAACTGTTTCAGCTGACAATACTCAAGATCCCCTGTATTCCTAGAACAAAGTGTATGAGTGCACTGGGGACCACTTAAAGGTCATTTTTTCAGTATCAGATAATGTTAGACCTAAGAAATAAACTGAATGTTCTTGGCTAAAACAAGCCAGACCATTTTCAAGACAACAATATAAGCCATTAAAATTTAGTTCTGGCACATGACCATTCAAAAGAGCAATGACTTTCACCAAAAGTTAGATTATTTAATTGCCTAAGCTACATAATAACATTTTAAGCCTCAGTGCACTTTTCCCTTTAAAGTGTTTCATCCTTTGTGTTAAATTCCACTTTTTTCAGCTGCATCACAATGGTTTAGGCAAAAGGCTTCACTAACCTGAGAGAGAAATCTAACCTAATTTTGTGCTCTGATATAATAGGCTTAGAGGCTGATCCTGAAAAGACTAATGCCTGTCTTAACTTTCTGTGCTGCAACCAGCTCCATTGGCATCAATGAAACGCCTCGGAGAGTACAATGAGTGTACACATCCATTAATCTTTGCAGAACTAGAGGTTTGCACTCAGTGTGAATGAAACAGGATAGCACTGTGGGCTATAAAGCAATGGGCTATAAAGGAGAAGACTATGCAATGGCAAGTACAGGTGCATGATTCTTCTGAATATTTATCTGAAATTTTTGAAGTTGACGTTTAATTACTTTGAGCTGCCCAGAGTATCTGCCAAAGCTATATTTTTCCTGACATGAGGTCACGAAGAAATACGTGATTTTGAATATTTTTGCTCTAAAACCTAATCCCCTTTCTTTAAAGAATGTAATGCAAGATTGCAGCAAATTAAAATATTCCTCCAACATTATTTGCATTTTTCATTGGAGCACGAACATTTTATACATAAATAAGGTATATTCTGGTATACAGCAACATTTTTCTAGCTAGAAGTTTTATTGCGTAATTTTTAATTGTTATTTCCAACTTAGGCTACATGCAAATCAAGATAAAGTAGTCATCCTGAGAAGTTCCTGTACTTCTCTTAGGTTGGAAATCAACAAATTTGTTTATACCTTAGCTTGACCCTAAATTCTAAGCAACTGGAGATTGAACAAGCCTTAAGGATTTTTCTCCATTGAGAAATGTCATCACATATGAGGAAGTGGTGAATTTGTCACTTATATGGAAGATATCTTTCTCTGCATGGCCACATCACAGAATTTCACTTCAGAAAGCGACAAACATAGTTGGTTCCACTGTGTTCCAGACTGAGACTAACAAATGTTATCTGTCTTCAAATGGTGTGCTAAGACCTGGTCTTTGTGCACAACTGTCCTACACAACCCCTTTTCCTGTAGATTCCATTCAAGCAGCTTTTCCAGCTGATTACTTAAGGCTGTTGTATTATCTGAGAGATTGTCTTTCTAATTCTTGAAACAATAGAGCATGTATGGATAATAGCCGAAAGCAAACTTAATTATATCAGATTAGTACAAAGCAAAGACTGTTTTGAAGACATCCTGTTACTGGGGAGATGACAAGTGGGTCATCTTGATCTTTGGTTAATATATGTCAACATGTGATTTTAAAGTACCTGAGCTTTAAATAAGGAAGAAAAATGGAAGGGTGAAATTATGAATTTAACATAACTGACAAACATTTACTACTAAACACAGCTATGCTTGTATTTGACTTTTTGCTTTTAGCTTCCATGTGTTTGATAAAGTTTGTAGAGCTCAGGCTACCTAATATTTATTTTATGGACACAGTAGAACAGATCATCTCTAACCTGGCTAAAAATACACATCAAAGAAGCAAAATTGCACATCAGTTTCTGAAACTACTAAGAGGAGAGCATGAGATGTATGAACCGTACTGAAAGAAAGAAGCTTACAAGGCAAAAAATTGCATTTATATGTTTTTTTTCCTAAAGAATTGCTTTTATGGAATACTTAAACAGAAGTCTGAGAAAGAAAACTGTAATGAACAGCTCTGACTCGAGAGAATTGAGTGCTGGGCTTATGTAATAAGCAAGTGGTCATTTCAGAAGTCTCTTCTGTCTTTGTTCTTCCCAAGAAAGGACACACCAGCAGAACATCCAGTTACTGAAGAAAAGTCTTAATGCAGGATTCTCGATAGGGTCCTTCTTTGCTTTGAATAGTCTGCACTGAAAGGGAAAGAGGGACTCTCATTATTAATATGTGATTTTGAGTGCTGATGTATATTTTCATCTTGTTTTAGTACATTCTTGCCTGCATCAAATGGGATTCTAACAGTAAAGTTCATAACACCATACACATAGAAGGTAAATTACAGGAATAATATAACTGCACTTAAATATTTATTTAAAAAACTTATCCTTGCCTTTCACACTATAGAATACCAGGGCTGAGCTGAAAAGGGATTTTAGCAGGAACTAAGGAGTCCAGCTGAATGTGTTGCACTCAGATGATGTTAAATGTTAGATTTCTGACATAAAATACATAAAATGGGATAAATACTGTTGGTGTTATTGACACCAACACTGCAAGATCCTGACAAAAGATTCAAGAGCAGTGTGTTCTTGTCTTTTTTTACTTTCTTCAGTTTTCATTTTCACACTAGATTTACATTTTGTTTATATTAAAAAGTAAGTGAAATGCTTTCTTTTCCCCTCACAATATTATTAGCCTTAATGTTTATAAAGATATTAAAAAGTATCTTGCATGAATATTTCTTCTGAGTGGGTAAATGATAGCTCATTCAGCTACCTATCTAGTAGAACTGTTCTATTATAAAACTGGGAAATCCTAGGAAAGGGTGCCAGGGCAGTCTTGATGTTCAAACTTTTCAGACTACAGTTCAAATACTAGTATTTCTTTAGCTGTCCTTTTTAAAAAAATCTTGTAACCACTCCACAAATGCCTCTTTTAATGACTCTGCTAAAATTTCAAGTAAGCCCTCCATCATAGCCAAGGTTCCTGTAATACACAACCTTTCTGATAACCATGACACATAAATTGCCTCCAGAAGGAAATCAGAAGAGTATATCTTGAATTCAGCTCATCTGTCAAAAGCTTAAAGATGATTTCTGGCCACAGTGTTACATGAATGTGTTTGGACTGTTGGTAAACGACAGCTATCGGAGAGATGAAAGCACCAGCTTGTAAAATGAGAACTTTCAATTTCGTCAAATGGAGCCTATTTCTGAGTAGTTACACATCATGAAGTTTTGATTTTGCTGTTTAAAAACCCTAGGATGAAAAGGACAGAAGGAGAAGGGCTACTATTGAAACAGCAAGATTATCTTCTGAGGTAACACAGAAACATGGCAGTAAGAGCAACCCCATAGATTATTTGCAGAGGATTCCATGAAATGGTGAACATGATGGTAACCTCAATAAAATACTCTGAAAGCAGACTAAAGAACACCAAAAAATTCAATACTTTTGTAAATATTTAAGGATTTCTGTATAGAAATTGCCTTTTTATCTAGAGGAAATAGGAGGATGGGTCTAGACCACAAAAACTGTTCAGATTAACTAGCTGCTGTGAGGAAGAGGCTGTTTTCCCCAAATAGACAAGGCACTTGCACACAGGCCCAGTGGATGCCCATGAGCAGGAGTGGATGTTGTTATTGTGTCAAATGTTATGGAGTAAGTTTTCCCATGTGATGCAATAAGAGCTCAGTGGATTTAGGCACATGACCGTGTGGGGTGTGGACAGCTCCAGTGTTCCACCAGTGCTTGTGGGACTGCACTCAGTCATAAATGCTGCAAAGGCCCAAGTGGCCCATCATAAATGCACTGTGATTTACATATGATTAAGATAAAAGTACTTAGAACATATGTACAGGTATAAAATCAGAGCTTAACTAGGGAAGTCTGTGTCCATTTACCACAATGTTTTTTACTCCTCTGAATCTGTCCACCTCACATTGGAATTTCCTTGTAAGGGCTTTTCAGAGGAAACCTTTTAACTGTTGAATATTCTGAAGTATCTTTTCTTCCTGACTCACCTTCATATTCTTCAGGGACTTCCTTCAGAAACCAAGGGTTAAAAATACTGCTCTTCAAACAGGAAACTCCCATATGTACGAGACTGCTGGACAGTGCTGGCTCCAACACCTGCACTCATGACATATGCACATGAATATGTTCATACACATACTCACTGATAATATTGCAAATGAAAGAGGAAAAAGCATAAAGCAATGGCTTTGAAGACAATCAAAATTCATTAAAGAGCTGAAAAGAGACTGTTGAAGTTATATATTACAACTTTCTAATTTCTTCCTCATAAAGATATTTCCTGAATTAATTTCTCTTTTAAATTGAATTGCAGCCTCTATTTAAAAAAAAAAAAAA
>WAAE01006796.1:0-25106 GCA_013400495.1 Nicator chloris
TTTTTTTTAAATTTTCCTACTCTGAAATATTTGAAAGCATGAACACTGAATTTATGTCTTTGTAAATTCTGTATGGGAGGTTTTCTCATTTAATTATGTTCATAAATCTTGTCACAAATGCTGTCCAGACTTCTCTATTTGTGTTGGAGCTTAGGTCTCTTTAAAAATAATAAATTCTCAATAGATAGATATATGTAGTGGAACTTCTATGACACTATTAGAAGAAACTGTTTTTTAAATGAAAAATCCATGACTAGGCAAAGGGCTAACAAAGGGCTAACAAAGCCTGAGGATTTCTGGGGAAGGCAGGTAGTTGTACTCCATTGTGGCTGTGGCTGCCTGTTTTACAGTGTGGTCCAGGGAAAATGATGGGAGGTTTGTTGGCAAAAGCAGTTTGAAGCACAAGGCAAGAGAAGCAGCCAGGGAAGCAGGTAGTTGCATGGAAGAGCAGGCACAGAAATATCTTGTTGCATTTGATACTGTATGTGAAAAAATTGTATACACAAAATGTAATTAAGAATTAAGACACATGAAAATTTTTACCTTTAAAACTCTTTAGACATTCTATGAGAAAAACTTTGATTGCATAATTGATCATGCATATTCCAAGAGGGATGGATATGCATAATGCCCTCTGCATCAGTTTAACTGGAAATAAACCTGCTTCCAGAGTTACACGACACTGCAGAGGTTGGTATCGATGAGCAAACATCTTCTTAGTACCTACACCCTTAGTCTTGCTTTCTGATATGTTTCTTGATCAGATGATTGACCTACTGTTTTGCCTCTTTTTACTTTACCAATAATTTCATTCAATTTTTGCCCTCCTTTTGGATGCAGCATGAATAAACAGCATTTTTCTGAATTTGCTGCTTGGATGTAAATGTATATGGAAGGTCACAAATACAGCAGATGTGTTTTCTATCTAGTTCTTGTCTGACTGTATTTGGCTACACTCAAGCTCACAGAGGTTTTCATTCAGAGCTTTTTTACTAGCCTTGGCATCAAAGCAGATGTCAAAAGTGACCTATCCACTCTTCCACTCTTTCAACCTTCTCAGAAACAAAGAATCACAGAATGGTTAGGAAGGGGAATTTGGAAGGGACTTTGAAGGTCAGCTGGTTCCACCACCCTTCCATGGGCAGGGACACCTTCCACCTTGTATAATGTTAATGCTGAAAGAGAACGTTCACCCTTTCAGGCACCTGACAAGTCCTCCCCACACACACTAGAGTCAAGTACTGTGAACAAACATAATCTAGGTCAGCACTATAGAACTAGATTTAATAAATGTTTCTGGCTTTTCCTTAGAGATTCCTTTGAGTTTACTTTTGGTTTGGCATTTGTCTTTTTTATTGAGTTGTTATTTTTCCATATACTTAAAAAAGAAAAAGAAAGAAAAAAGAAAACAGATAAAATAAAAGCAGTTCACTCTGGCTGTCTTGGGTCCTTACCACTCAGTCATATGAAGCTGGACTTGTTCAAAGAGAGTTTAACCACAGATACACAGATATTTACAGCCTAGACTAATTACTTCAGTGATTCTTTAGCCTCCAAAATAGTTACCTAGTTCTTACGTTTTCTTTCACAAGAGCACAGTTAAAATATTAGCAAAAACTGATTGACATTTTTGGTTGGTACTATATAAGTTATAAAAGTTCAACCTAATCCTTAGCCTTGATTATTCAGTGGACACCAAATGACAATCTGCAGAACATCCACGAAATATAAAGCAAAACAAGAAAAAGCTAAAAAATAATTATTTAAATTTACTCTTCTTTGTATAGTGTTAGGTTTTCCTCAGGTTTTTTGCTTCTGTTTTCCAGAAAGGTTAGAAAATCTTCCAGTCTACATAGCTGGGAAACAGTGCCTGAGGTATATATGCCTGTTTTTATCATCCCAAATAAACTGTGCAATAGCCCCCACTAAAACTATTCAAAGCATCATTGATTCCCCCGTGCTATCCTATAACTCCCCCACAGGGCGCCAAAATGAAGCCAAAGGAAGTAAAAGTGATGGAAGAAGGTGCAAAGGTCTGAATAAAGCGCTAGTCCTGCTTTTTACCCTAAGGGTCATATGACAAATTTCTACAAACTTCCCAAAAAGCTTTACTAAAATTTTGCAGCAGCTTGAATTACACAGGGTATATTCTGGCCATGAAAAGGGACTATACAAGTTTTGGCTTTAGCTATACCACTGTCAGGGAAAAAAAAAAGAAGAGGAAAAAACCAAAACAAAGTCCAAATGAAAAGTGAAAGTGATTTGCCACACTAGTCTTCCACATGATATATCTTTAGGAATGTAGTCATATGTAACATACTTAAAGACAAAAGGCAGTGAACTTCTGCCTCACCAAGAGAAATCTCATTCTAGCATACGAAGGAAATAGAAAGTCTAGTTTTTAACCAAACATTAATAACAGAAATATTGTATTTCCTGTACACTGACTCAGTGTACCAGTTTGAGTTTTGAAAATACAGACTCCTCTTGCATGAAGAAGGTAGGACCACTGAACTAAATAATCCAGACTGTGTTGTATCTACACATTGCAAATTAGTAGATGTCTGCAGTTATTAGTGGTAAATAATTATTTTGACTCCAGATGTCTTGAAGTTGTGATTTGAAAGGAACTGCAAGCAGTTTAATGAAACTCTTGAATATTTCTAAACAAGGGTTCAGATACAGTATAAGAGATACACAGGATTTTGAAGCACTTGTCTTTGAGAAGACCGCTGGTGACAGACAGATCTGCGTCTGAAATTTGTTGTCATTATCAAGGAACTAATCTGGCATTAATCATCAACAATACAGATCCCTTGAAAGATGGCAGTCATTTGTTGGCAAAACCAGAATTTAATTTCAAACACCACGTGAGTTGTAATTTAAGCTTTATCTAATTAAAACAAATATGTCAGTGACAGTTGGAAGCAAAATCTCAAAATAGACATAATTATTTACCACTTTTAAACTGTATTTTACCACAAGAGAAATGTGGCTTCTAACCAACATATTCTGCAACAGGCTATATGCACATTGCATTTTGCCTTCTATAGTTAGAATCTCTCTTTTGCACTACAGTTACTCAAAACTAGAACTGTTTCAAATACTGGTGAATGCAAAGATTTCTTTTTTTTTTTTTGTGAAAGTCCCAATACTAAATATTAATTGATTAGGTGTAGAGGTACTGCTTCCAATGTTTCAAAATTCACAAAATTGCAGCTTTTACTTGCATCTTCTCAAAACTAAAAAGAAATCTCTCATTTCTGTTCCTGCTTGGGGTTGGTGGTTTTTTTTGCCTGTATATTTTTTAATTTTTTTTTTTTTAATGAGAAGAAAGCAAAGGTTACAGCTATTGTAAATTTTGGGGGATTTTGAATTGGTTAGGTTTTTTTAGGAAATGTGAGAACCACAAAGGTTAGCTTTCTTTTTTGCTTAGGACTTTTTTGTTTGACCAAAGTGAAAAATGTCAGGCAAACTGAGCTCTTTAATACCATTTTCTTGGTTAATATTCACGTTGTATTGACAAATTGCATAGAAAAATACTATATTTTTTCACCATATTTTTGGATGAAACCTATGAACTGTAAAGGCATCACTTGCATGTTCTCATGAAAACTTTGTAAAGACAAAGTTGTAGTTGCCTGTGGACTTCATTGAAAAATAAATTATCTGGTAACAGGATTATACTTAATAAAAGTATTCCTATTCTTAAAAAAATATCCAAACAGCGCCCAAATTAAGGCCATAGTGGTGGGAACTGCTAAGGCCACTGCAGTCAACAGTCTCGTACAGTCCTGCTCAAAGCTAAGAACTGCCCTTATTTGCAGATAACTGCAGTTACTTTGGAAATTGATGCCATCCAGCCTTAACAACTCCAGAAGCAAGCAACATAACTAATTCTTTTTTTCAGAGTTGTTATACATCAGTCCCCTACTCGGGTATATTTGAAGGGAAATAACTACTGCATCCTTGGAAACAGATCCTACATTTCCATATTTCAGTAGGGAAACTAAAGTTGTGTCAAACAGATAGGGCACTCTCTGCTTCACACATGGTGGTGTGTGATGTCCTGAGACAGGTAAGGGAGCTTAGGCACCCAGCTCCCTAAGCCCCTTCTAAAATATTCAGGCTAAAATCTTCCATAGCATAATTGTCTGGCTTTTTCCATTTAATGGAGCTTGCTTCCTTATTAGAATTGGAAAATCAGTAAACAGAGCTCTCAGCATGGATTTACAGCAATGTTTTCATTTTGCCCTGGAGCAGAACTTCCCTCAAGGCAGGAACTATCTAAAATGGCAGTATAAGCTGGGACTGTATGCCATTCTGCATATGGCAAATTGAGCAACACCCAGACTGCCATTTATTTTTTTATTTATTACAAATTCACAGTAGATTATTAGAATACTAATGCAGACATGGAAAACCCATATTTCTTTTGAGACAACACTGGAGAGCATCCAAGCAGAGAAATTAAAGTGTGTGAAGCTTTTGCAGAGACAGAAGTAAATACATCTGAGCTTAGAATATTTTGACATCTAAGAAGGATTCAATTCTAAAGAATTATTTTGGATAGAAATATAAAAAAAAAAAATCTTGAAGGTTGATTTGGGTTTTGGCTTTGTTTGCTAGGGGCTTGTTTTGCTTCTTTTCCCCAAAAGATAGAAACACTAAGGATGTTTGATTAAAAGAGCATTTAGCCAAAATGAGAGAGGGTTTTTTCATGAAATTTGGTAGTACTTACAGTCTGCATGCACAGAAAACAATGAGAGATAAATCATCTTGAGCAAATAATGTTTTATAAGCTGTATCTCCTGTGAGTATGAATATTTCTGTCAAAGTGGAACAGTTGATGCACAGACCATCTTGTCTACCAAGACCCAGTTCAACAAAGCCCACCAAAGCCTCTCCACAAAACTCAGTGTACTGGAATCAATAGCAGTGCCAAAAAGGGAGACACACATTCAGGCAAGCCCTGTTCACCCCTTTCAATTAAGGGAACTCTCTGCTGAACCTAGGAGTAAAACAGGAGATATACTAGTTATTTGCCAGAACTCTCTAGCTTGTTTGCTGTTTTATTGAGTTAAATATTATGTTGTATGACCGAATTCTCCTGTTTCAGACAGTGCTTTCTTGAGGTTGTGACAAAAATAGATGCACAAATGGTGAGTATATAGAAGCTTTCTGTAACTCTGAAGTTAACAGTTCATGCAAACACATAGACAATCTAGGATTTCAGTAACCAACGGCTATAGCAGAAGTTTAAAGTAGCTCTCCTGATAGTTGCTATGTTTAATATGTAACAATATCAATTTATAGGACATTTCAATGACTAATAGCATTTTCTTTGTTTTATTATATCAAGCACTGTAGGTTATCAAAAGTAGAATGCTTGAGTTAATTAACAGCTAATGAATATTTGAGATATTGAACTGCAGAACGTGAAGAGTTTGCTAAATCAAGCAAGGTTACAGACACTCAACACATTACAATGCTTTGAAAATTTTTTACTTTACCATGTTATGAGTTCTGGCTCCCAGAGATAAACTGATTACAGGGAAAGACAACCAAACTATGGCCAAGACTGGAAATATTCTGAATGTTGCACACAGCTTTTGCTGAAACCTCCACATGAAAGTCCAGGGGTTTTTTTCCTCTCTGTAGGACCTTGGTCACTTGAACATTGATTCATATGCCAAAAGATAGTACTTGTGAGTAGGGGATCTAAGACATTAAATATTAAAAAAGCTAAAGTTCGGGTCTGGACTCAACTATACAATCAATTTGAAAATGATAAACTAATACTCAGATAGCACCTAGCTTTAATATTTCTAGTTTTAACTGAGCAAACAGAACATTTTCTCTTTCAAAAAAGCTCAGGAACAAAGCAACTGCTTTTCCAGAGTTGCAGATTAAGTTATACATTATCTTAAAATATATAGTGAGTTCCTATGTACACTGGTAGTTGCAGATGTGACTGGAGGTAAATAATGATTAACAGTGTAAATTAATTTCTGAGTAAAAATAGTTACACAATAGTAACAAAAGTAGCACAATCTGGAGAAGGCCAAAATCATTATTGGTTTTACAGCTTTTAAGAAAAAAACCCTTCTCTAGAAATTTTTATTCTAGCAATATTTACGAATATATATTGCACATACTTGCTTTTAAAGCTATCTAATCAGTCAAACAAATGTACAAAGACTTAATTTTCATGGCAATGTCATCCCAGAAATAAATTTCAAAGACCCTACAGCATTAACTGCATTCTTGCTATCCTTTGCTTTCTTACTCAATTTCACTGGGAAGGAAAAAAAAAATACCCCTTTTATCATGTTTCCAATCTTCCATGAAAATTTCCCATTAGACTGCAAGAAAGTTGATAAGCGTGTAAGGCAATGCCAGGTCAATGCACTTCACAGCTGTAATGGACAAAAGCAGACCATGTGAGCCTCTCCCAAAGGACAATGCTGATAGGTGCTCTACTGATGGCAACAGAGAGTCTGAGGAAGGTGTAGGAAGGACAAGATGTGTCTGAAGGAGGCAAAGACCATACTTTTACTTGTACTTTCAGAGTTTCCCATTACCATTTTGAGTTCGCTAGGACCTCCTCTTGGCTCTTTATCTTTCCTCTTACTCTTCCTTTTACTTCAGTGACTGATACTGACCTAAAGACAAATCAAAAATTAAATTGATGTCGATAAGCTGATTTTCAAATAAATCCTTAACTATAAAAACTTTTCTGATGTAAACACCATATTTGGAGGATGATTCATATGCTGCAGTTGCCACAAGTTGTGTACAAAAGCAGATCATGAATGAGACAAAATGAGTAAGACGTTTACTCTCTGCTTTTCTTTTCCATGCAGAACTCAGTAGATTTTTGCACACATAGCAAATGCACACAATTCAGGGGACAAAGATGTGGTACCTGCCTGTATAAATGAAAGATCATTGGACTGTGGATCTTCTTTGTACCCATCCTGTACTGAGCTGATCATGCTGCTCTCTATTCCTCAAAATGGTTCTTGGCTTACTGGAAACATCAAGAGACACGGCCTCATCCAGGGTGATTAGGAGTTTGATGAGAGTTAATGACATTAAGGAGCAGATGCAAACACCCCTTGCATGTTCCCTTTTTTCTTATTTGACTTTTCCTTCCCTTTCCTGACTTCTGCTGCATTGGCAGGGTTTCACTTCTTCTGTTGTTTACTAAAATGTCACAATAAAAAATGAAAAACCCTCTTTACAGCACTAGCATTTTGCCAGTTCCCTGGATGCCCTTAGCCTCTGTCCAAGCTCAATGTGCACTTGTTTAGGAGAGTTGTCAAACATTAGAAAAAATCCACCTATTTCTATTCCCCAATGCTAGACCCTCAACATCTTTAAGAGATTTCTTTACTGGAGGAACCATTATAATGTGATGTAGGAGGCACAGAGCTAAGAAAGCTCTTATTCTCCATCACTTACAGACTGGAAAAGGATAGACATATGAATACTCCCATGCCCTGAGGGCAGAGCCATTATATGGGCTCTGACACCGTCTGTATTTACTGTAATTCAGGAAAAATGTGGTGGATTTATTTGTGTCAAGATCTTTTCTATTCCATTTCTCTCAGAAAGATAATAACCATAGTAGAGTATGTGTGTTTAGCCTCCTCTCCATTTTCCCACTCCTGCAAAGCAGTTCAGCTATTCTGACTGATACTTGGAAAAATTTTCTTACATAAAAAAAAGTCTACTAGTTATTCATTACTACTGAACCTGAGACATTTTATGAGAGTGTGACAGAAAATAACATCGCTTTTCTGTTGACCCCTGTCTATCTGGACTTGTGCAAAAGCAGAGAGCCCCTGCAGAGAGACCTGTACCTGGTATGGGGCAAACCTGGATGTATGGACAGACTGGGAAATGAGACACTGGAAAGTAGTGCTGTGAAAAGGGACCTGGGCCTGGTCTATGGTCAGCTGAATTTGATCCAGCAGTGCCCTGGCAGCCAGGAGGACCAAGGATGTCCTGGGGGCATCAGGCACAACATGGCCAGCTGGGCAAGGGAGGGGATTGTCCTGCTCTGCTCTGCACTGGGGCAGCCTCATCTTGAGTGCTGGAGGCAGTTTGGGGCGCCAAAACATAAAGAAAAGTCATTAAATTTTTAGAGAGCGTCCAAAGGAGGGCAAAAGAAATGGGGAAGGGCCTTGAGGGGAAGCCATGTGAGGAGCAGCTGAAGTCTGCTCAGCCCGGAGGAGAGGAGACTGAGGGGAGACCTCATCACAGTTACAACTCCCTCATGAGGGGAAGAGAAGGGGCAGACACTGATTTCATCTCTGTGCTACCAGTGACAGGACCCAAAGGAATGGCCTGAAGTTGTGCCAGAGTAGGTTTAGGTTAGATATTAGGAAAATATTTTACACAGAGGGTGTTTGGGCACTGGAACAGGCTCCCCAGGGAAGTGGTCACAACATCAGCCTGACAGAGTTCAAAGAACATCTGGACAATTCTCTCAGGCACATGGTGTGACTCTTGGGGATGGTCCTGTGCAGGGCCAGGAGCTGGACTAGACAATCCTTGTGAGTCCCTTCCAACAGGTTATTCTGTGATTCTGTGAAAACATCTTAAACTGTCCCACATAACATCCTTCAGTCTAAGCTGGAGATACATGGATTTGATGGACAGGCTACTCATTGGATAAGGAATTGGCTGGATGGTCACACTCAAAGAGTTGAACTTGATAGCCTTGCTAGGAACAATTTAGCTTAATGTACAAGTGGAGAGCAGTGACAGGTGGCATTCTTCAGGGATAAGTATTGGGACTGTCGCTGTTTAACCTCTTTTTTTATGACATGGATGGTAGGACTGACTGCATCATCATCAAGTTTTTCTGGGTGGTGCAGTTGACATGCTGGAGGGAAAGGATGCAATCCAGAGAGCCCTTGGCAGGCTCAAGGGGTGAGGCTTTGTGAACCTCATGAAGTTAAATGAGGCCAAGAAAAAGGTCCTGTACTTGGATCTGGGAATCCCATGTGCAAATACAGGCTGGGCAGAGAATTGATGGAGAGAAACCCTGAGGAGAAGGACTTGGGATTGTGGATGGACAAGTAGCTCTGCATGAACCAAAAATGTGCACTCACAGCCTAAAGAGCCGAATGTGTCCTGGGCTGCATCAAAAGCAGTGAAGTCAGCAGGGCAAGGGAGCCTCTGCTCTGCTCTGCTCTGGTGAGACCCAACCTGGAGTGCTCACCCAGCTCCAGGGCACCCAGCACAAGATGTGAATCTGTTGGAGTGAGTCCAGAGGGCCGGAGAACTTGTCCTATGATGGGCTGAGACAGCTGGGGTTGTGCAGCCTGGAGAAGAGAAGGCTCTGGGGAGACCTTGGAGCACTTTCCAATACCTAGAAGGGGCCTGTAAGAGAACTGGAGAGGAAGTTTTTATAGGGACATGTAGTGATAGGACAAGGCATAATGGCTTTAAACTGAAAGAGGGTAGAATTGGCTTAGCTATTAGCAAGAAATTCTTTTCTGTAAGGGTGATGAGACACTGGAACAGGCTGCCCAGAGAAATTGTGGATGCCAAATCCCCCAAAGTGTTTAAGGACAGATTGGAGCGAATTCTAGTGGAATGTGTCCCTGCCCATGGTAGGGATTGCAACTAGACAATCTTTAAGGTCCCTCCCAATGCAAACCGCTCCATATCCTATGATATTTGAGTTATTTTCTGTAAAACAAGCTAAAATGCCTAAATTATAGAGAAATAATAATTCTCCTGGAAATATTGATCAATCCACACTAAAGCTTATTATTCACAAAAATACAGCTCAGCTGAATACATTCTGTGATCAAAGCTCATTTATTTCCTTCCCTTCTGCTGCCCATCTGCTCATTTGCTCTTGGTACTTCTCCATGACTGAGCACCATGGGCAATTGTCTACCGAAAAGTTGTTGAGTGGCAAAGGCTTTCAGCAGAGAGAAGTGCAGAGATCTAATGGCTTCTCATACAGCTGAACTCAGGTCAAGCAACAACCCTGGAAGCACTGTGAAAAGCATTTTGTTTAGAACGGATTAAAAAAAACCCCAAAACACGGAAGAAAAGTGCTAAAACTCTTTTTTGTTCTAGAAGTTATTTAAGGGTACACTTGGTTAAATGTATCAATCTCCAACCAAAATAAAGTTGAGACCCATCACCCCCTGGATCTCCTGGAAGATCCCCACTTATCTCAAGGGAGCAGTGAAGCCCTTGGTCTGAGCATAAAGTGGGTGCAGAAAGCAGAGGGAAGGGATACAGTTCCAGCAATAATACCTCTGTCAGCACTCATGCCAATTCCACCGTGATGTTTGAAGGAGCTCAGCCTGAACAGCTTCCATGCAGATTATTTACACCCACTAGAAGACAGAAGAGGTAAACATGGACACGTTTCAGCTGTAGTCCAAATCCTGTCTGTGGCCTCATCTGAATATAAATCAGGTAGAGCCACAACTTAATCATTTGTTTGTTTTTTTGTTGGGTTGTTTTTTTAATTTTTTTTAAATTATGCATTTAAATATATTTCTAAATTATTGTAACTAATTGGGAAAAGAAATATCAAACATAACAGGAAGTTCCAGTGCATGACTTCACCAATTATTCGCTTTGCTACTTAGCTTGTTTCTCCATCCTCTTTCTCTAGTCAAAACTAACCCATTTTTATGGTCTGCTATGCTAGCACTCATTATGCTAATCCCTAACGCAATTGTAAAGGAAAAGACTGAAAAGTGTCACCTTTTTTTTTCCTGAAGAGAGGACAGTGCATAGATAATTTGAAGCCTTTTTCTAGGATTTGGTACCCATTTAAAATTTGGTGTTTATTTTAGATGCAATGCATTTTTTATACTTCAACACAGAGCAAAAAAAATTGCACTGCAAAGGAATGGCATTCAAAACATTATTTCTGACGAATTTTGCTATCAATTAAAGCTGGGGGAAAACAAATCAAGAAAGACTATGCCAAATTAACAACAAACATTGCAACACTAATGTTTCAAAGTTCAGTAAAACATTTTTACACTCATGAGCTTATTGAAAGCATATAATTTGGGGGGAGAAAGGTAATTAATTTTGAGAGCATCTGTTTAGGAGTACTCTTCTCATATTTTGAAACACAGATCTGCCAAGCAAATCTATGCATTTATAGCTGAACTTTCTCGGTGTGTTTACATGGTAGGTTTGAACTGGGCCGAAGCACAAAGAGCTGGCTCAGGGAACGATTTCACCCCCAGCGCTGCATCCAGATTAAAAAGTACACTAAAACTGAGGTGTTACAGCCAAATGGCTTACTGAGGCAGCTGCCATTTCTTGCCTGACAGCAGTCTCAACTATGTGAAAACTACTTTACTGCTCCAGTTTGCAGGAAAACAAAGCTGGCTTTCACACAGTTGTCTTGGGGAACGAATACTTGGATTCCTCTGGCCACCTATGGGCACTAAGTTACCAAAGTGCAGTGTTTGTGACCTTCTAGCTGAGATTACTGATACAGTACTTTTCAGTTTCAAGCTAATCAGGCCACAGGGGACTTAAGCTGACTTGTCTTTCTGTATACTGGACATGTGGACAAGAGCTGCCTTCCCAGACAAGCACGAGTTGCATCTGTGAAGTATTAGCATCATGCTTCAGGCTCATGTTTTTCCTCTGTGTCTGCCTCTGCACACACTTACTTGAGGGAGCTCATGCTCCCAGAGAAGTCTCACTCTTCTCTAAGTTTTTCTTCCAGTCATGATCAGAACACTAAAGAGAAGTGGACAGCAGCAAAGGCTTGAAAATTTCTTGGAACCATCACCTAGGCAGTGTTAACAATCTAGTGTGAAAGGAGAACTGACAATAATAAATGTTTGCATGCATGTATATTCACTTGTGTAGTGTGGTGGCTGCCCTCATGGTGAATTTCTGGCTAATGCCATCTACTTCAGAAGGTCAGAAATCTACCTGAATTTCAGAAAGTTCAGTGTAGTCTTTGGTGCAGAAATCCTACTGCACCTCATCTAGGAAATAAGCAAACCAATTCAAACTCCTCCTAAAAATTCCAACCTTTTTTTTTTCCCAGACCAGATATGGTTTTGGAGGATTTACACACCAACATATTACAATTGCACTTTTTTTTTTCTCAAATGCACCGCTGTTGATCAGGAGCAAGTTAAGTGAAATATTTAAAATTCAATAACAATAAATAACAAAATTTATACTGGGATAGCATGTAGAGGCAAAATGAGTGGTTAAATGCAAAGACAGCAGTGTGGTGGCTCAGAGAGCTCTGTATTAGCTCTTAGATACAACACTTCTTTCATACCCATTAAATATTACAAAGATACTTTCAAAACTGAAATAAGATAGCTGGAAGACAACCAGCCAGTCAGAAGCATAAACCAAAAAGGCAATTAAAATAATTCAAGAAGGTCAGTGAAAAAGGAAAAACAAACAAACAAACACCCCCCCACACACACACACACACACAAAAAAAACCAAAAAAAACCTAAAACCCACCAGAGCCAAAAATATATAGGCAGCTCAAACCAATGGAAAGCAGCAACCATCTAGAATGAGCAGAAAACACACCAAGTAGCCAATGTCAGGCAGCCACAGCAGAAGTGCTGCATTTTCATTTTCAGACTGGACACTCCTTTGCTGTTTGCACAAATGTTTGGAGAATGATAGTTTCTCCTGCCACAATTCCGATTTACATGTAACAAGGCTACTTATGCACAATCAGGGGTATGCATTATTTAGAACCCACTGTGAGCAAGGCAACACTTGTCAGTTGTTGCTGCTGGAGAGGCTTCTGCCAATAAATTTATTGACATGAAAATTAGGTAACCAAGCACAGAGCACAATTAAGAAAAAGCAAATAACCTACGTAAGTCAACCCACAGGTAAACCATACAACCAAATTTGGTCTTGATATTTTATTACTCACATCTACAAAAATAAGAAAACAATATTAGAGGGAACTGACTGACCTTCTTAGACATCTTATCTTACAAACAAAGAATTTGATTATATTCCAAACTTTATAACCACTGCTGTAAAAATGAAAACTGTCTCTTAGTTCAGTCAGGACAGACTCAAAGAATTACACACAACACCATTTAGTTCTTACCCATGTGGTACCTTGTGGAAGGGTGCTTGCTTAAGAACCCTGGCTCTCTGTTCTTACAACAAGCTTCACAGCAGTGGGCTCACATTTGAACTGATTTTTTTTTTTTTACTTTATTAAAAAATTGCTGGTACAGGAAGGTAATATAAGAAGAAAATGGTCCCTCAGCAATACAGACAACAATTCTGGTATCTAAATATGCCAGTCGATTAACTATTAACACATCCTAAAGCCTTCAAGACATTGACACAGGGCTTTCAGTCATCATACAAAACCTACAAGAGATCTGTACCCTTCAGAAAAAACATCTGTAGGTCAGGAGAGATATGTCAGGTCATTTGGAATGGTGCTGGAAGCCTATACTAACGCATCCAAAAAAGCATTTGACATGCAATTTTAGGAAGAGAAGAATGTCACGTGCTGAAGTATGCCATAGCTTATACACCCTTAAAAATAAGAAATAAAAAGCTGTGAACACAGGGCAACAAGACAGAAACTCCACGTTTTGCTCCCTGCCCCACCTCAGCTGCTCTCTGAACTCACAAGGAGCGTGTGCCAACTCGGCATCCAGCAGGAGCTCCCTGCCCTGCAGGTGGGAGCCTCCTGCTGCAAAGGCTAAGTATGAAATAAGACCCAAGGCACTCCTGGGCCGTGGCGTGCCTCCAAGCTCCTGCTCTGGGCCGTGCCTTCCAGCAGCACCACAGCTCTCTGAGGCTGCAGGCCTGACCAGGGCTGTCCTTCATCCCCTGACTCCGTTCCCGTGGGAGAGCTGCAGCTCAGTGAAGGAAGGTAGGGTCAGCTAGGGAATTAAGGAAGCAGAAAAGGTAGTTATGTTTGCTAACCGCTCAGTCTAAATCTGTCTGAAATTACTCACTGAGGATTACATCTTGGGGGTACTATACTAGCCAAGAAAAAATGGGTAGCGACAGAAAAGCTGGGTTTAATTTCTGTTGTTGCTTCTGACTGCTGCTGTTTCAGACCCAAAGTCACTATATGGCATCTGGTCTGTTGCTCCATTAGCATGCACCTGTCTAGCAGAAGCTGATATTCCTGCTCCAGCCTCTTTCCTTCCTATTTTCACAGAGCTGCCTCACCACACATACAGCATACTATATCTGCCATTCCAGGTGGCAAAAGAGCCAACTTCACAACGTGTTTGTAAAGCCTGTTATGATGGTCAGTGAATGATGGTGGAGGGCAAGTATAACCCAAGTGCAGGGTCTTACCTGTTTCTGACTTTTTGACTGAAGAAAAAGCAATACAAAGAACCAGGACCCTCAATACAATTTTGTTTCAGTCTCTGGCCTCCCTGGTAACCTTCTTTTCTCTGTGCATCACTTTGGGAAAAACAATCCTTTATACAACACTGTCAGACCTACTGATAAAAGCCACCAGCCATGACTTGCTCGATTCTAGAGAAAAACCTCAATTTATGACATTCTTATAGAGATCTAGACAGCAGAAAATATTTCCTGAATCAAAACTTCAGACTTTTTGAGTACACACACCAAAAGAAAAGCAGAAGGAGCTCAAACAACTCCCCAAACCTTCCTACTGTAAGTGCAAAAATGGAGGTAAATTTTTTAATGAAGGTAAAGGAGCACTCTTGTATCTGTTTGGGGCTGTTTACTTGAAGATAGGAGGCTTCTTTAATAACATTGTTATATTTTACAGCTTTCAGTATATAGCATTGCAATTTTGCTTTATGTTCTTAAGCCACATATACACAATTCAAATTAAAGTTGTTGTCACTCTGACATCCTCAGCATAATTGTCTTGCAAAAGATGTGAATGCATTGTCATCAGGCAAAATCAGAAATTCGCATTATTTTGATTAGGTGAGCCATTAAGATTATATATCTATTAACATCTATAGGAAGAAACAGATTTAATTGAACTACATAGTTTTAGCTTTGTTGATTTTTTTAATATACACATCACTATGAAAATAAATGTCTATATTTTTCAAAAAACACCTTCCAATTTATGGTTGGGGATGGGGCAAGGAAAGATGAACCAGCCTATAAGCAAATTTATAACCCAATTAGACTTCTCTTTTATAGTTTTATTGTTTGTTTCTTTGTAATTCAGGTCTCTTTAATTGGATGTCATCCAATTTAGAAATATCTATGAAACAAAGACATATTTAAAATTTTGCATTTAGAACTCAATGGAAGGGATCATCTACTATTTATCTACTACTATCATCTACTATTTATCTTTATAAATGTATAGAATACTCCTTTTTAATATGTGTAGACTTAAGAGGGCATTTTCAAGACTGCTAATTAAATACTATGCAATTAAAAGATGAAATAAATTAGGAGTTTAGTGAAAATCATGTTTCTGTAGTATGTATCAATTTTACTTAAGTTTGTAGAGGGTTATCATGTCAATATTGTCTTAAAATAAAAATGTTATTTATATACTTATTAAGTAATAAAAAGTCAGAAATATATTTTTATAATTAGGGATAATTAATCAGATTCTTAGTGCAATAGCATTTACATAGTCATTAAATATATGCACCTTTTACAGCTTAAATTCCTGCATTTTTTTCCTCCCCTATGTCTGTTTGCCAGCAGAAAATATGCATTAGATAATACAAGACAGCTCAGAAATTTTAAAATGCAAGTTCTCTGTCATTTCTTTGTCTTCTTTTGCTGTCCTCCTTATCCTTTTTTTCCTAGTGTTGGTTATTCTCAGTGCAAAATTGAGAATTAGAACTTTATCTTTCACACTCTTTTTAGCTTTCATATATGTAGCACTTCAAAGCAAAGCTGCTGGTTTACCTTTAACCACAAAATAGGTAGTAAGAGTCAGAGGTGCTAGGAGAAAAAGCAAGTAGGAGGAACCAATGAGAAGAAGAGGAGAAGGAGATTACCTGGCTCAGTCATATCTCATGTGTTAGAACATCAAACACTGATCCTTGGACACATACTACTATGGTCTCAGTTCCTCACATCTTCTCAAGGATGATTTTGAACCACAGCTATTCTGTCTTCTCAGCATACTTGATCTCTCTACATTATGACCTTTTTGTTTTTCAGGAGTACTAAGCCATGGCTTGATAAAGAGTCTCGTGCGCTAGTTTCTCATACACCACCAGAGAAAAAGAGACATTTAACTTACTTTTAGATTTCTTCCAGCTTATGAGGAAACAGTGAAATAAGAACCCACAACAACAAGCACCTTGTACCTACAAGACTAACAATTGTACCTGCTGCACTATTCTGAGAAAGATGCATGTGCTGAAACATATTGCATGACTCCCTCAGGAGTATCAGATCTGAATTTGTAGATTTGCTGAGTGGCATTTATAAAACCACTGGAGAAAAATACTCTATGCATCCTTTAGTCATGCTAGTCTTTCTCAATATAACTGCACGCTGACATTTTAAAAATTTAAAAATTTACTGTAACAATATTGATACAGTAAAAGCAGACAACACCCAGCCTCACCAAGTAGATCATCCCAATTAGAAAGCTACAAGATGAATGTGTCTGTTTAGAGAAAACTGTGCATTTGCCTCTTTGCCCCTAAGATAACAGGACATGTCTCATTGTAGAGGTAGAGGTGATTCAAACTGCAAATATACCTTTAGTTACCTTTACTTTATATTGATTTGACCATAGAGGTGGAATGATGAGAAATCCACTTCTGCTGCATTGGGAAGTCTTGAGAGGGGTCAGGACAAAAAGGTGGAACCTAATTACCTCTGTGCTTCTTACAACATGAGATAATACAATGTAAAAAAGCTTTCATATTCATGGGAGAAGTTTATGACTGGGAAACATAAGATGCAGATTGACTGAAAGAAGATTTTAAGCAAGAAAACTGGGCATGAAAAGCCCTAAATCCCTTGGAAGAAAACATGAAGAAAATTTAAAACTTTCATACCTAAACACAAAAAGCAGTTCAAGAAGCTCTACTATAAAGCTAAACAATGACAGGTGTGTCCCCTTCCATGCTCTGTGCCCATTCACTCCATGACTCTTTGGAACCCCTGTTGCTCCCATCAAAATTTTGACCACCAATTTTGTCAGCCAAATTACATACACGCCATATTCAAAAGCAGCAATGACACACAGCTTAGATAGGCTTTTGTTGCTTAATTCTCATCTGAGCTTCTCTTTCCTAACCTTTAAAGATGGTGGAGAAAGTTTGTTAATAGCTATGGAGAGCACATGAAGCGGCAAACTGCAATGGAGGAAGTAGTGTCTCCAAAAGAAAGCTTCTCACATATCACATTCCTCTACACCACGTGTAGAGGTCACTGGTGGTCATTTGTGGGGAAGACAGGGAATGGTGGCATGTAAGCAGTCCTCTGGTCTTGCTTGTTCTCTTTTCACTTTTGAATAGACAAGTAGAGCCCTACAGAGGTTCTGTGCCATTGCTTTGTGGATGGAAGTAAAGGAACTTTTTCCAAGGAAAAATCACATCAATTGTGTAACATTAATACCAGGAACTATTACTGATCCTTTTCAAAAATTGGACTACAATAACTGCATTTTTTCAGTTATCCCTAACTTATGCTAACATATCAAACATCCTTAACTTATATTAACATATCAAACATTTTCATTTCTGAATAGGAGACATTGTAATTTTTCCTTATTCTTTATGACCTATGCACTCTACTGACTCTGCACTCTTGGCTTTTTTTTTTTTNGTAGCTCCATATTGCAAAGAGATCTCCTGGCCGTCTACTAATAAGGTTTGTGCCATAGAAAAGCCATGTATGTTCTTGTCAAGAACTTATATTTATTATTCATATTTTGTTTACTAGACAAACCCACTAGCTGGCAGAATGGTCAAGTTATAGTTGCTAAAAATTTTTAGCATTAACATTGACAAACCACAGTAATTTAGATGCTCTGAAGACAATCACTAGACTTCTACTCTGGAAAGATATATGACATTTTTCCCTAAGAATGTCTGCTTTTAGCAAACTTAAGAGGAGCCAAAATCTTACTTGAGATGGCATCTGCAAACAATCATCTAATGATGGTTTCTAATGAACTATTTTTATTTGTCCAAAAGCAGATGGCGCAAACAAATAACTGCATTGCATTCTTTTGCCAGGTGTACATTTAGCAAAATTAAAGCTCTTTACTGGTGTCATTTTCCATGCATTTTCACTGCTGCCTCTCAGCAGGAGAGAGGCAACTGTTATTTCTCTCTAGCCCAGTGCCAGGAGAGGAATGCCTGCTCCGGTTTGTACATGCAGCCCTTTCAACAGGCAGCTGCCTAATTTTGCATGTCCCTCAGCATTCTTTCTAGCTGCTGCTCACTGTAGCTCAGGAAGGAAGAGCTCCGAGGAATACTGACTTTCCTTAACTTTTTATTTCTGAACTATTAAGGGTCCCCTTAGCCTCTTGAAATTCCTGAAAACATTTCTCTTCTACTTACTTGCGAGTGTGTTGCGCTTGGCCATCTCTTCTCTGGAAAAACACTTCTCTCTGTCTTTCAAGAAATAGAGTTATTCTGGGATTCTTGACATTAGAAGGGCACACAGCCTTCAGTTTGCAAGGACAGCCATTTACCTGCTCCGAAAGAATATTTAATTAAAAGGATTAATTCAGATCTGACACTACAGAGTTACGCCACTGACAAACAGCGACAGCAATTTTGTCCAAGCTCTCATGACAGAAAGTCAAAATACCTAAGATTCTGCATCAAGGCCAGGCAGACCTCTAGAAAGGAAACCTGTAACTTCCTTTTCTCCTTTTAACTAATTTCACATAACCACCTCTTTAGAACACATAAGGGAAAGAAAGGAGGTGAGAATGGACACAAAGCCGACAGTTGAACTGCGAAAAGCTGAACATGCTTTTGAGCATGATTAAGTGGCAGCATATGCAGAGTCACTGATCAAATGTGTGATTCAGTTTGCAATTTCACTCCAGACTAATATTTAATAATAGATTAATATTTAAGCAAAATACCTAGGGCAACAGGTAGCATGACAAACAGAACCTTGTTGATTTAAAAAAGAATTTTATCATGAAAGAAGAATTCTTTCTCTAATCTTGCAGATGAGTTCCTGAGTCCCTCTACCATTTTGTGTGGGTTGCTGGAATTCAAATACAGGATAAAGTGATGAGTAATGAAGTAACACCCCTGTCCTGCTTGAGCTCGGTGAAAGGTTGATCACGGCCTTATGCACTGGTGACACTTTTGACAAAGCTTTTGGTTTTTTTCCTTTAGTCTGTGACAAACTCGTGAACATGTACAGATGGAATGTCATCAGGTATCACTAAATATCTATTGCAATTCATTCTTTTATATCGTCTGCTTTTTTTGCGTCTCATACAGGGAAGGTTGTCCACTTACTTGGTATGCGTTCAATTTTCAAATCTGACTGCCTAGACTTCAATTCATTTTTAGACACTCCAAACAGAATGTGATTTTCAAAGGTAATCAATCTTTAGGTGATACCCTCACTGTGCTGCTCGAAAGCACTGCACTGGTCAAGTGTCCCACAGCCAAAGCCAACACAAAGGGAAGCAGCAAGGAGCTTTTATTTGGGAAAACTGCTTAGGTCAGTACGGTCATACCAGATTTATTGTGCTACCAGATAAGAATGTAAGCACAGGAGCAGTATTTACATCAATAGCAATAAATACAGGAGAGCGGAAAAAGGCTCTCCTTGTTTTTTTAGCTGGATTATGACAGACATCATGGTGAGGCCATACCTCAAATCCTGTGTTAAGATTTGGTCACTTCCGTATAAGAAACACATTGAGGTGCTGGAATGTGTCCAAAGAGCAATAAAGCTGGTGAAGGTTCTACAGAAAATATCTGAGTGGTTGGGGGAACTGGGGCTCTTTACTTTGGAGGAAAGGAGTCTGAAGGGGAACCTTGTCACTGTCTAAAACAACCTGAAAGGATTTAGTAGTAAGATGGGGGTCAGTCTCTTTTCCAAGAAATAAACAAGAGCAACAGAACAAGAGGAAACAGCCAGGAGAGCATCAGGAAACAGCATTGGAAGAGCTTACCCAGGGAAGTGTTTAAATCATCTCCCCTTGACATATTTAAAAGACCTGTGGCACTGAGGAACACAGTTCAGTGTTGGGCTTGGGAGTGCTAGCTTAATGGTTGTACTCCATGTTCTTACAGATATTTTCCAGCCTAGATGACTTGATAATTTTAAAGGGTTCTATGATAACTTTAAACATAATTTCCTTGATCAGATGTTGCAGCCCTTCTTGAAGGGTGCTGTCTTGATGCCAGTGCAACAATCCATTGACTTCAGGGGGTCACCATTGCATAATCATCTTTCCACTAGGACTCATCTAAAAGATCTGGAACTTCCACTTAAGGAATCCATCAGAAAAAGCTGTTTTTACATTCTCTAAATAATCTTTTATATTCCCAACCTACTCCTCTACACAGAAGACTGAAATTTTGAGAATGAACTTCCACTGCATTTTCTTGTGGCAGTGCTTAGCAACGCTTCACTCCTCCACTCGATTAAGTCCTTAAACATTCAGAAGAAATAATTTGCTCCAGGACTGTTGCCTCCCCCTCTTGCAAGTGTAGGACTGGCCAAGAGTTCCCAAGGTTATCTGAGGCTGAGGTATTCAAATTAAAATATGCAGTGGGTAAGAAACCAGGTCACGAATCAAGGGACAAGACTGATGAATTCAAACCTTATATGAACGTTTCTGTCATTCTTTTTCTTTTTAATACTCTGCTGCTTTGTACAGGTAGTTTATCTCTTCTAAGTCCTTTATTTTATTCAGAAGCTACATAGCTTACCACACATGAGCTTTACAGAAGACTGGAACACAGATAAGACTGCTTTAGAAGCATTCACTTATCAAGCAATTTTAAATCTACATTTCTGTAAGTAATATACAATGGAATAAAATCTATCGTTCTTTAGTTCTGCCTTAAGAGTAGGGAAATAGTGTGTAAACAAGGAGTTTCTAGTGAATAGTGAAATACATCAGAAATCAAGAAATCTGATTTTAAAGGTCTTTCACCTAAAACTACCTCGATTAACCCTAGCATTTATATTTTATAAGGATGCCACTTGATTTATGCCATATCTCAATTTTCTATAAGTGAGCAGGAAATACTTCTTGCCTCTTATGCACATTTTAGTTACCATTCATCCACAATTGCAAGACGATCCAGTATTGCAACAGTGAAAGCAAAATAGGAAGAATTATCCAGTTATTCATTCCAGTGCTGTAAGACATTCAAGGATATTTAGGCAAAAATTATGACACTATTGGGGATGGGAAAGAGAATAGCATTTCTTTTAACCAGTTTTTAGCATTTCTGTAACTGCTGTACTATTTAGGTATCATTTTTAAAGTCCTTAAGCCCCCTTTTCAGAGGAACACCTATTAAAGAAGGTCTCCAACTTACAAAACTCTTGCTATTGTATTAAAAATTGTTATAATGTGATATTTGTCCATTAAAAATATTTTTACATCCAAAATCATAGGACAGAAAAAGTGCATAAGAATTATTTTCTGTAAAACACAATCTTATCCTACTGATCAGACAACTTGACACTATGAACAGCCTAAATCCCTCATCCCTATTTGTTCCAAGCCAGTAAAATAGCCTTACACATTCTCAAGAAAACCAACCAAAACAATCATATTAAAATAAATATCATGGTGATATTTGTATTCCCTGACTGCAATCTCATGTCTCCCTCTCAGTGGTGCAGAAAATTAAAACCACCTGTCAAGTCTTTCATTACCAAATTAATTAGATAGTTGAATGCTAGGAACAGGGAGCAGTAAAGGAAGCCATAATGTATATGAAAGGATGTTCATGAAAAAAACAAACAACCATCAAGAATGAGAAATACCAGTTGCTAGCAAAAAGAGAGAGAATCTATAATGATACTACCAGTTACAGTGCTAAAAATGTTAAATCCATTATAATTTGTTAATATGAACTTTTGTATAAAAAGGAGAAAAAATGTAATCAAAATAATATTTTTAAACATGTAATTAATAATATTATTTGAAAAACAGTAGACACAGAGATGAAAACATCAGCAAGCTATAAAAATACAGAAGGAAACTTATGTGAAAATTTTTGAGCTTATTTAGTACAGTAATACTAAATTTAGCTCATTCTAATGTAATTATAAATGTTTTCCCAAGACGTATGATTTTATACTAGAAGGATATTTTGTGGGACGTCTGTCTGGCCATAAATGGAGGGATAAAGATGAATTGAAGCTTCTGAGAAACACTTTTTCAAAGGGTAGCAATTACCAAATTTGAACACTGATGTAAAGAATGTTTAAAAAGTTAAAATGAAATAAAAGAACAGCTAATCAAGAGTTCATATCCAAAATTCCTGAAAGTCCTAGAGGTACAAGTCAGGTCAGTGATGGTGAATTTCCACAGTGCAACAAACTTATATATAATCAAGAGAATTTTCTGAGATTTTAAACTGATAATCAGAAATACTGTTTTATCTGATTTTACAAAAATGGGATGGAAATATTCCAACACTGCCAGTTCACAGCCATATCAGATCCTTTATTGCACTGCAACAACAACAAGAACAAAAAAGTCAAGTTTCTTTAAAAATCTTATTTAAAGGCTGGCTAATAGTGAAGGTAAATATATAAAATAATTTCTGGTTTATTTCTTATACTCCCAAATACATGCACATTCTTCTTTTAACATAAAAGGTTTCTCTTGCTAACTTACATAAACTCCTACAAAATTATTATCTTCATTATATATTTCTACATTTTATTGAACTATATTTTAAGGACTAGCAACATGTCTCTCAGGGGAAATAATATTAAAATGTGCAAAAACTTTCTCTTCCAGATTTAAAATAATGGAGCTCCTTTACTTATATCATCTCAATATGATATTAACCAATCCAGTGCCCAGTGGATATTATCTACTTGATCCAAATATTTTCTGATTCTTTTGGGGATTTTTTGTGGGGTATTTTTAGGACAGAACAAGTTGCTGAAATCCCCATCCAATCTGGCCTTGAACATTTCCAGAGAATTGTTCTAAATACAAGTTTCTACCAGTGCACAATCTATTTTCCAGCCAAAATAGTAACTTTTCTCTTTCTACATCTTTTCAAAACTTCACTGAGTGAAACCAGACAATTTTGATATACCTCACACTTTCTAGCTGATAAAACCCAAGATCCAGATGTAACTTAGAGTGATCAGAGTAGTTGTCAGAACATCAGAAGATACCTGAAGGAAAGACCAATGAAACTATTTTCTTCTTGCTTGATAATCAGCCAAAATCCTTTTTACAACAGCTGAAACCTCTCAAAACACTATGGCATATATTCCCCCTCCTGAGAGCAACTTTTTAAAGATCCAGTCATAATGGCTACACCATAAACATGACTACTTAAGGAAAATCCATCACATTATGATGGACATGTATGGGATTGAATCGAGATCATGGGACATGTCTACACTTTCATTGCACATCATGAAACTCTCACTGCAGAACCAAAGTCTGCAAAGTTGCATTTATTTTCTTCTTTTTCCAATATCCTTTAAAAGAAAGACATAATTCAGTTCAGCTCAATTTTGAAAATATTTGATTTAAAGATAGGACCAACTATATGATAAAAACTAATATTTCAGGTGTCCTACCCTATAAAATCACAAGAAAAAATGCAAAATGGCTTTGACAGAGGCTAGGCTGCATCCATTTGCAGGCTAACACTCAATCAAATTTTTCAAAATTACTTGCTATGAAAAAAAAATCCCAAAACCCTTGTAAGGTTTCCAACTAGATAAGAATTCCAAGTGCTAAAGGTTAAGTCTTTATCTTAAAATATTGGAATATCGATTGAAAAATTTTCTGACCTTATCTTGAAGGATCTTTTAAAATTGGAAGTTCTTTCAAAACAGATACATTTGTCAGAAATAATGGTTGTATAAAAAAAATATACCTCAGGGAGCGAAATAGGCCAAATGAATTTTCAGTGTACTTTTTTCTCTTTAGTTTTAGGGGCAAGAACATTTCAAATTAATATTGTAATTAACATTACTCCCTCCCTATTACTAATTCAGACACAATTTAGAGCCAGGTTTTTTGACTTCAGCACTTAAAATCAAGCTCTTAAATTGATGGTGAGGCAACTAAACAAAATATTTGACTCAAAGTGCTTAAGTAACCAGGACTTATGCAGCACAGAGTTCTTTCCATGCTCTACAAACATTCATGCAAATAAGGACAATGCACCAACAGGTCAACTTTAAATCAGAATTCATGATCAGAATGAAATTGTATGTTGTACAAGTTTCATTGCCTCCTTCCCTGCACTGGAAAAGCAGAGTTAAATTCTTCCAATCACTCAATGTTCCTCTATTATGAAGTAAACAAGTGAAAGCATTTTCCAAAATCAGTTCAGGCATCCACATTCACTTGTTCACAGAATTGTGAATGGAAGGATATTCTGCAATGCTTCCTATTTATTGCACAGGTTCTTTATAGCAAAATAAACTTTAACCTAGGAAATGGCATTTTTAAGAGACAAACCCTGAGGCTTGTCCAGACCATATAAATTCATCTCTCCTTACTCTGTTTCACTTTTATTATTTTACACAGTGGCGATGACCTATATACAATGATTGAACATTTCTGACCCTCAGGAGAAAGACATGCCTTCAAAAAGAATTTGAATTAAGAGATGGGAAATGTTTCAAACAGAGAAAAAAGAGAATTTTCAAACATATTCAAAATTATGGAAAATTTTCTTCAGCCACAATAAAAAAACCACCAAAGCCTGAAGGGTCAAGACTAGGTAGATTAACAGAGGAGATAAAGGTCAAGGAAGTCAAAGGTCAGTGGTGCTGTCAATAAAAAAGGCAGACTTATTTCAACAGACTATTTTTACCTACTTAGTGTACTCCTTTGATACATCAACTAGATTAATGTTTTTCTTAAAGTAATGACCTTTGAGTCTCCTTTTACTTCTAGTAATAAAATTAGGAAAGAGCATGTTGAAAAAAAA